>JAJAGP010002498.1:0-111057 GCA_025084515.1 Ancistrus triradiatus | reverse complement strand
GTAACTTCATGAGAAAGAGTTTGAATACTTCCCAGGAGTCGCTTGAGTAAGTAAACAGATGCTATGACACCACATCAGCACAGGCAAGCTCCCACACAACTACAGGCTTTGGAAAGTTTATTCTGAAAGCTCTCTGGTGATGAACATTACTTGAATTAGCTGAGAAAGGGAAGGGTAAGAGACTGTTTTAACTGTATTGACAGATTAAAGCCTTCTCCATGTAGAGACCCGAGTTCTTGTGTCAGGAAAGTGAGTTGGAGAGAGAATCAAGTACCAAACAGATGTACGTAGTGCACTGTGTCCCTTTCCCAGAAATAAGGAACTTTCTTCAACTTTCCTCAGACTGTCGGTTACAAACACAAAAGTTTAAGATGTTGAGTAATTCTACTCTGTAGAAGACGTCCTAACTTAGCCCATCTTTCAGTGGTAGTGAATGCATTGTAGAGTGTTACTGCTATGAGTTAAGATTAAGACTAATATAAATTGACAACACAGGGTCCAAAGCGTGAACCAACCCTGGACAGGTTGCCGATCCAACACAGCGCACATGCACACACACTGGGAAACTTTAGAGAAATCAGTTGACTTAATACATGTCTTTGGCACATGAGAGGAAACCCACAAAGACATGAGAAGAACATACAAATTTCAGGACCAAAACTGGGATCTCTAGAGCTGTGAGACAACAGTGCAAACCACTACACCATTGTTGTACCATTAATGTGAGACTGATCATGATTTAGACTGTGACAATGGTTCAGATTCTAACTCAAGCCAAGTCAAGTGAGATTTACTTACATAGCACGTTTTACAACAGAGCATTGTCTCAAAGCAGCTAAACAAATATCTAGTCTCAAAGCTCTGAGCAAGCATTGGGTAACAGTGGTAAGGAAAAACTCCCTAAGCGTTATGAGGAAGAAACCTTGGGAGGACCAAGACTGAAAAAGGGACCCATCCTCCTTGTGTAGTCCAGATGCTAAATGTAAGAGTTAAGCTGAGTTACCTAATTACTACATTTATAATAGTAGTTTAAATAACCAGAAGGTAAATATGAGAATTTAAAAGACGGAACATATGTAAGAAATATACTACTTCAATTAGAATACGATCATATATAGGCTATGATGACATAAACAAATTACAAAATAAATAAAGGATATAATAAAACAATGAATATAATACTATAGCATGTACAATAGTAGTATAAATAAATGAAATCTTGCATATAATAGAGTAAGGAATATGAGAGTTTAGTTCAATAGCAAGAGTCACTGCAAGTTCTTGTGTCCTCAATGGGAAAGATTTGTTTGTAAGTAACTGAGTTACATCCAGATTCTGAGAACTATATCAATTCCATTGAATAAATTCTGATATAAAAACTGACATGAATTCTACTACTGATTCTGTTTCTGATTATTATACTTATTTTGATCATTTTAATGATACAGATTCACATTGGTAGAGACTCAGATTCTCATCCTAATAATATTCAGATTATGATGCTGCTACTGGACTGATCCTGATTCTGATCCTCATCCTCACTCTGTTGTTGATTCTAATTCAGATGATTATATTATATTTAAATGTGGATACTTATAGAGATTCTCATTCTTTTACTGATTCTGATTCTGATACCGATTCCCCTTCTTATCCTGACTCTTTATCTAATACTGATTCTGATGCTGATTCAGTCTCAGTCTAATCCCGATGTTAATTATTGTTTTGGTTTTGTTTCTTTGTGCCAGTCAATCCCTAAACTGCAACACTAGAAACCACTGAACCAGTTTCAACACACAAAATGTCATAGATACAATTATGACCATCTTGAGACACCTCAGTCATTTCCTTCGGCTGTCAAAATTATCAGCAGTCTTCTGCCCATTGAGAGGAGAGAAGTTTAACTTGTTTACTTCACAGCAAGAGGAAAATCAGGCTGATAGCATCATTTTGGTCTGTATATAGGCATTACACGAGGGAAGATAGCATGACTGTGGGCTATAGCTCTTCCACATTCACTTTTAACCTCTGTTATATTTGAATGGGTGGTCTTGGAATATATCTAGTCCTGTTATATAATGTGCAAGGCTGAATTAAACAAAATAAGATCAAACTCAGTGTTGGGCTGTGATCAATAGATTTCAGAGGATTTCACACTCTCTCCTATGTAGAAATGTAGTGGAACTGGGAAGAAAGGCGTCACTGAGGTTCAGCCTCTAATCAGGCACTGCACACTCTGCGTTGAGTTCAGCTCAGGAAACAGAGCAGTGAGTGTGAGTCTGAGGATGTGACGCAATGTGACCCTGTCATAGTGAATTGAGCTCTGCGCAAGCTTCAACATGCCATTAACATCTTCTTGCTGCCTTCAATCAGCTCAAAATCCTATGAACAGCACTCACGTTCCTGTTGAATGGTTTGTGTTTCTGAATCTCTGCTGATGTAAGATGATTATTCTTGTCGTGTCCAAAGAAGAGAGTTCAGTGTCATATGTAACCTATGTATTGAACATAATGTAATGAACTTAATAATAGGTAATAGCAGTCTGTCTAATATTATTCAGCATTTGTCAGACAACTTCTTGAAAACAAAGACATTCAAAGGGACAACACTGACTAAATATTATTTGGATGACATATATGTTTACATGGGCAGCATGGTGGCTCGGTGGGTAGCACTGCCACCCCACAGTGAAAAGGTCCTGGGTTTGATCTCAGGTGGAGCAGTCTGGGTTCTTTCTGTGCTGGATTTTGGATTTCCAAAGTTTTAAGTCTAGGCTAAAGACATACCTGTTTACGCAGGCTTTTAACTAGATCTAGACCAGGATGCATGGCTTGGGTCACTGGGGCCGGAGTCTGGAGTCATGTCTGGCCGGCCTGCCTGCCTTGTCCGCTAGCCGGGATTGTAAAAAGCTCTATATAAATAGATCTGACTTGACTTGACTTGACTTGACTTGACTGTGGTGGTCTAGTGGCTAAGGTACTGGACTATGGATCAGAAGGTCCCTTAACCCACAATTGCTTGGATTGTAGGATTGTATCAATTGTAAGTCGCTCGGGATAAGGGCGTCTGCTAAATGCTGTAAATGTAAATTGTGCATGGGTTTATTCCAGGTACTCTGGTTTCCTCCCATAGTCCAAAGGCATGCTTTAGGTTAATTGATTGCGCTAAAAGTGGCCCTAGTGTGTGTGTGCGACTGTGTGTGCCCTATGATGGATTGGCGCCCTGTCTAGTGTTGTTTTTGCCTTGCGCTCTGTGCCGTCGACTAGGCACCGGCTCTCCCACGACCCTGTAAACCCTGATTAAGCAGATAAAAATGAATGAATATGTTTACATGCGTCTTGATAATCTATTACTAGTCAGGATAGCTGAGCTGTACTAATCCTTGTGCAACAGTTTGGCGACCCTTTGTCAGATTACATTTTTTGAAGGGCAGCATGGTGATGCAAACAGCTTATGAGACCCAGGTACGAGTCACAGCTTGGCCAGTGTTTGTGTGAAGTTTCCATGTTCTCTCCTGTGTGGCTTTCATTCTGGCACTCTTTTCTCCCACCTTTCGAAAACATGATTAATTGGCTTTTCTAAAGTGTCAAAGTGTATATGAGTGAGGAAGTGTGTACATGTGCCTGTCTAGGGTTGGTTCTTGCTTTGCACCCTGTGCTACTGGTTAGGCCTCAGCTCCCCCATAACCCTGAATTGAATTAAACTGATATCAAAATGAGTGAATGGACAAAAAGTGTAACAAAACCTCTCCAAGAAAGAAACATATTCTTCAAAATCTTATGACATATTAGAAAGAAATGAAACGGTACTTGTGTCAGCTGCATAAGTGTGGGACTTCAGTTGCATCTGTCTGTGTCTTTTAGTAGGTCTCAGAAAATCTGTGGAAGTATGTAATGTTTAGATCTTGTGTTACCTTCTTTTCATGAATAATATAAAATAAACAGGTAATTTGACCAAAAGTTAGTTTTCAAACCTTTTCAAAAGACTGTATCAGGGATCATCCCCTGGTGACACAACAGTGATTCCTGTTGGCTCTGTTGAATAGTTGTACTTCTATTGACAAGTGGGAAAAAAGGGAGCTGTAATGAGAGAGTAATGGAGGTAATTACTGATGGCACCTATTGAAAATACATGTCTGTTGACTCTCTTGTGTGTGCACCATTAAACAGAGCAGTATGTCGGTCTTAACTAACCTCATGTACGAACTGAAACACTGTTTTGTGTTTTGCTTTGAGACCGCATTTAACTTCCAATTACAGCTGCCTTAGGGTGCAGCAGAGAACACAACAAGCACATAAAGAATCAACAGTGTAATTCACCCTGGATTGTGATCCTCATTGGGTCAAGTGTCCTACCAACATGTCACATGATGATATTACAAAATCTATGATTGCTCTGTGTACTTTCGTCCTGGTACTGTTAATAGACCTTGTAGGAGTGTACAAGATATGTGCAGCCCTACGTTAGGAGAGGATATGACCACAGAATTGTACTGTACGTTTTTGGATAATAAAAAAATCCATGCATTGCTACACGTATAATTGCCACACGCTAGTACATTATACGGAGGAAAGTATGGAGACACCCCTTCTAATTATTCATCTGTGTTATTTCAGGTCACTCACTGCTAACGAGTTCATAATATGTAGCATACAGGCATGAAATCATCAGACGAGCATTGGCAGTAGAATGGGTTGGACTGACCACCACACAGACTTTCAGTATGACCCCATTTACACTAGGTTCTTTTATTCAGTATCAGGGTTTTATCTGGATGGGGCTAAACCACATGCATCTGTACATGCAACCAAGATACATCTACACTCATTGATAAAAAATAAGGTACCAAGATAGACATATCGGATTGCAGCAAAACTCAGCAACATTGCAGGCAGATATCTAAATGATTACCGGTCTGGTCTGATTAGACACTGGGTCTTGCCACAAGAGGGAGTAAAAGTGCTTCCCCCGCTGCAGCCAGCTACTGTCACCTTTTTCTGGAGTTGTGTTGTATAAAATAAACTTGGATTGCTATGGACTGGAACCGTTTCATCTTTAGTGATGAATCCAGGTTCTGTCTGGGATCTGGCGAGGGTCGGGTTCGAGTATGAAGGCCTCATGTTGGGCGCTTCTATCCTGCCTTTGTTGTGGAGTTGCACACTGCCCCAACTGCTAATGTGATGATCTGTCGAGCCATCGCATACGATAGTCGTCACCCTTAGTAGTTATAAGAGGGGCACTAACAACTCAGTGATATCTTTAGGACATCCTGCGGCCACATTTGTTGCCTCTCATGGCAGGGCTTCCAACTAGGGCTTCCTTGGTCTGTCCGGTCACCAGATTTATTGCCAATCGAACATTTATGGGACTCACACTCAAACTATGAGTGGAGGATCTACAGGAGCAGCTGTGGGCAAACAAGGCTTGTCTAGCAGTCAATGATCTCTCATCAAGAGGTACATTGCCCAAAAGTAGCCTCCGAGTCTTTTTATAGAGCACTGATGGGAGACTTTTACGGCATCTTGTGGCAATGAAACCACCCAGTGTCTAATGAAACCACACTTGTGATCATTTACATTTCTGAATGCGATGTAACTGCATGCAGAGTTTTGCAGCAATCTGACATTTCTATTTTGGTGCTTTATTATTTTGTCATCTAGTGTATATACTATTTGAATCTGTTTGATCTAACCACTTCCGGAAGTACATAGTAGTCATGTTAAGCAAGTATAAATGCATTCATCTCCCCAAGATCCACCCAATGGACTACCCAAAACCCTCCCAATACTTTATGATATAAGCACACATGATCTAAGACGTACTGTCTATCCCTGCACTCAGCGTCACCATTTTAGTAAATGTTCTAACTAGCATCATCTTCTAAACATTATTTACTGAAGAGGCCTGGGCCTTTTTTTTAGCTTAAGGATGTTAAAGAGACAATGTAAAAATTGCAATGTATGATGCCAGGGCATCGTCAGACCCAATTTACTGAAGCACGTGTCCCAGTAAAATGTTGCTGTGCCCTACTAATATCACAGTGGTAAAAAGTTAATTTTATCCTGGATTGCTGAGCAGAACTACAGGCACTACATTTCCCATAATGCCCCAACATCATTCCAAAAGCTTGAGCAGCTAATGCTTTCAGTCAGAGCCAGTTTCGTTCCTTCTTTCTGACTTAAGCAATAAGATTTCAATCTGGCTGACTGGAGATGAAACTATTAAATGTAAATACACATCATTAAAATCCTATCAGGAAACAATCCAGGTACACAAGATTCATGAAACAACCAAGAGTAAACACTTTCACAGCTTTTCACCCGCTTCATCAGCTTTCTTAAAACCAAGATCATGAAGAAACAATTTGCTGACCTCAACGGAGAACTGGGCTGGTTTGCATAGAGTCACTCTATAAGATCACACTGAAGATGAATCGGCTTGCCAACTGTCAGTCAGGGTTTATTATCCAGCATCAGTGCCCAACATCATAGTCATGTTTCAAAATCTAGTAGAAAACCTTCTGAAGGTTTTTGTGGGACGACAGGGATGATAAACTCCATACTAATACCCATGTTTTTGGATGTGATTATGCTTGTCCAGGCACTTTTGGCTGTGTAGTGCATCATATTGCCATGCTAGTGTCAATGCTGTGTTCAGAATGGTCCGTATCTGGTCAATTGTATATCATTTTCATTGATGGAAGGAATAGAGGACTGACAAATTGCAACATGGGCCAATAGACTACACTCTGTAATTACCGTCTATACCTACAAAGTGCACCTAAAAGTTTGTGGACACCCACATAATTACATCCAAAGCATGGGTATTAGTATGGAGTTTGCCAACACCTTTGCTGCTACAACAGCCTTTGTTCTTCTAAAACAGATTTCCACTAGATTCTGGAACATGACTGTTAGTTCGGCTTCTAATGTTAGATAATAAGCCCTGGCTCACTTTTGGCATTTAAAATGCATTTTCAAGGTGTCTGTTGGAGTTGAGGCCAAGGTTCTGTGCAAGCCAGCCAAGTTCTCAATCAAAGTTGGGAAACCAATTCTTTATGGACTTTAAGGACAGCAGGCCAGAAAGTTGTGAACTGACTTGTTGAAAGCGTAAAACTTTAAATGCGTCCTATTGAGAGTCACTGGGGTGTTCAGTACAACCCAGTTATAGTACTGCTGCCGCTGACTATGGAGAATCCAGAAATGTATGCTTTATATTTTGTGTTACAGGTGAGCATTACTGAAATAGCAGAGCTCACTAAATAGAAGGGGTGTCCACAAACATTTGCCTATATTGTGTATGATGATACATTTACAGCATTTAGCAGACGCCCTAATCCAGAGCGATGTTGGGACTGTGGGGGCCTAGTGTTAAGGTACAGGACTATGGACCAGAAGGTCCAGAGTTCAAATCCCACCTCAGCCAAACCGCCACTGTTGGGTCCTTGAGCAAGGCCCTTAACCCACCATTGCTTGGATTGTAAGACTGTATCAATTGTAAGTCACTCTGTATAAGAGACATAAATGTAAATGATACATTAGTCAGTGGGTGCATACAAAAACATAAAAGTAAACATAAACCACACCAGGACAAGGAAAACATGTTCATGCTTCATTTTTAATCACTTCATAGAAAAGTAGTTTCAGATTTTATTGAACACAATATACAATATTATACCATACATTGTGTGAACCATTAAATATTCACCTGCAACAATGTGGGATTACTAGACGAAAAACCGATCCCTCATGCAGATATTATTAACTCTGACTAATCCTTTTGGACCCAAACAGGACCAAAAGATCTTAAACATAGATTAACAAAGTTATACTGACAAATTGAATTCCAAAACTGCTAACAAGGTCAGAAAAATAGTTCACATTAGCACAAATAATTACAGATCACATTTTCTGAAATTCATATTGATTTCACATTGGTGTTCAGAGATTTGTGACATTTGTGACCAATACGTGTGGTTTAAGAGTCCAGCATTGTGAAGAAAAAAAAAACAAAACAAAACAAAGTTCTGAGCCATTCTTAGCAATCTGCATTCAAAATGCTGCAGAGGTGTGAAGTGGAGTTTCACTCTGTGGATGATCTTATGGTATCAAGTTTTCAGCGTTGCACCAAACAGTGATACACAAAGTTCTAACCAATATCTGACTGGTGTCTACAGTATGATTGTGTGTCGTATCTACAGACTCTCCCCATTACCAGTGGGTCGTGTGTCTTTAAGCTACTTATCTGGGCAGTTGTATATTGTGCGATATATTTATATAGCATATAGTATTTCATATATATATATATATATATATATATATATATATATATAAAACAAATAAACAATATTACAAAATAGAACAGACTCAATCCGAGAGCCCACTACACAAAAAACACCACCAAATTGCGGTAATGCTAGTGCATATAAATTAAAACAAATTTACAAAGCAACATCATTCTGTATGTACAGTCAAAGGTAATAAATACACTGTTATAAACAGCGAAAGGACCGACTTCAGCTAATATAAACAAACCAAACAAAGGAGTCGCTTACAAAAGGCATGGTCAGATGGCAGAAAAAACACACACACACACACACACTCGCACACGCACACACACTTTTACATGCTACTTTGGCCCTAAAACGAACTACTTGTGTGAGTTAAAACGGGAATAATGGGTTTAAAAAAATACAAAAATTATACTGGTCTCCTTCAGTGAGAGCCACATATACAGTTCAGCTCCACCTGCAGGGCATGTAAAAATAAAAATGCATCCTTTAAGAGATATTTTGACAAAGTGACGTTAACAAGTGGAGCTGAAGGAAACTTGGTTTCTTAAAAGACTTGTGGTTAAAGCAGCAAATTTCTGAGTTGAACATGATTGACTGATTCTTCTATCAACTAATTACACTTGGGTCTCTAATATTTGAACAGCGCCATTTTCGGGGGGCTTGCCGGATTTTAAATGGCGCGCTTGTCACTTGAATTACTAAGCTCACTGTGAACTGTATGGGTATACAAACTCTACGTTAAAAACTAAACCAAGCCAACATAACGAGAAGACATTTTTTTTTATAAATGACAAAGTGCATCTGGAATATAGGTTTCTAGAACTTCTGAACATGTGTCAGACATTTGGATCGTTTATTTATATTGCCAAATATAAAGGAAGACACTGAGTTCTCTCTTCGGCGCATAGAAAACGACTCTGTGTGAGTAAGCTGTCTGGTTTGTCTTTAGAAAAAAAAAAATCCATGTATAGTTCTACTAAAGTGTGTTCAATAAATAAAAAAGACCATAAAAAGACGATAGTAAAAAAGGCACACAGAGTCTTTAGACAAATGGTACAGAAAAGTAAACCATTTCTTTCTTTACAAATACTTGTTCATCAGTAGTTCGTCTGCTACCCCGACGTATCCCGATAGCTTTAGAAAAAAGTCACTTGGTACAAAAATCTCTCAGTAGTGTCAACTCCTAAAACGTTCGCCTGTTTCGACAAACAATGTCCGTAATTGGCCCCAATCCTTTGTATGTCTCGGAGTCAATCATTCAGCTCCAAAAAATGTCTGCAGCATTTATTTCCTGAGAGCTCCAACCCAACTGGCTCCAAACTCAAGTGCAAGGAGGGCCAGTCCTCCTCCCAAGAGGGCCAAAAACACTCCCCCATTGGGTTTAAAAGCATCAACTGCCAGATTGTGAGGAACGAAAATGGTTAGTACCCACTTCAGTGAGCAACAAAGTCCTATGTATCCACTGGTGAGGCGTCTTCAGTCACGATCTGGATATGTGTGGTTGGTGGTTCCATCTCTTCCTCTTGGGTTTCCTCCTCTGCCTCGACCTCCACGTCCTCCTCTTCATCGTCACCTTGACTCTGTCCATCCTGTTCATCTTTTTCTGTGCCCTCTGAGTCCTCCTCTTCCAGAGTGAGCTCGAATTGGAACTTGTCGGTTGCTGGTCCCCCGCTGTGACCCTCTTTTTCTGGCTGGTAGAAGGGTGGCGAGGGACTCTGGGGGATCATGCTCTGGTACCAGTTCCGATTGTCCTCCAGTGTGTCCAGGATATCCTGAGCGTCAGGGTGTACCAGGTCAGCCCAGGTCTCCCACAGTGGATGGACGATATAATCAATAAAACCAACCTAGAGTGAGAGGGGACACCATGAGTTCCAGTCCAATTCACAGATTCAGTAGATCTGCAATGCAAATGACTATGCGGACGTTTATCTGCAGGCACTGACCTGTGATTTCTCGACCGAGGCTGTGTGTTTGTCACACATGGGGCTGATCTCCATGCCACGCTCTCTCTCGCGGTCACCCTGGTGGAAGAACTCCTCCATGATGCGGTCTGTCCACTGCCTGTACAGCTCCAGGGACTTGGTAGGGTTGCTCAGGTCGGCGCAGTGCACCATGTTGCGAAGAACCTTGGACGAAATTCGACAAAGCTCTGATTAACAAATGGGGTTCAAAGCTGTTTGGGTAGCAGAAATATAGGTTGGTCAGGTTTAGGATGAATCTAGTCAGTTGTATCTAATGTAACCTGTCTTAAATGGTTAGCAGGTAGAAAGGATGGAGTAAAAAAACTTTTGTACATTCACTGGTAGATTTTACCATTAACTAGTATAACATCATAAAGACAGGAAATGTTCACAGCTTCTGAATATACCTGTATCCTGTCTGTATAGTTGTCCAGCAGAAGCACTCCAGAACTGGTGACCTTCTTTGTCTCCACCATGGTCTTCAGATCAGCTAATAAGCTCATGTGTTTGGACATGTCTGTGGCAAGTACCTGAAGAGAGAAACGAAAACCAAACTCAGTCTTAACGCCATAGGCTGGAGCATGACGTTGGTCTGCGGTTAAGACCAAAGCTCACCATGTCAATGACCATCTTCCGAAGTGACTGCCTCTGTTTCTTGGTGAGGTTCTGGAAGATGTCGCAGTTCTCCTCCTGGAGGAGCTTAAAGCCCACAGCTAGGTGGTGGTTCTCCAGCACTGACTCATCATTATACATGAGGGCCAGCTCAGAGTCTGAGAAAGGAAAAGGAAGACACATTTCAGGACAGTTTCAAAGAAATGTTGTAATGTGTTCTGTGGTAAGTCGAAAACTTGTAGGATTAAGTAACTTGAAAGTTACTTAATCTGTTGAAGCTTCATCAGACAGACACATGTTTGAGACGTTTACACTTACTTGTGTTGATAAGGAACTGGTTGGAAACACCCGGATGATCTACGTCATGGATGGCTGCAGCGAAAATGGCAGCCAAGATCTCCAGATCAGTGAAGACTGCCTGTGAAAGGCAAAACAACATACACGTATAAGAAATGCAACATTCCTTTACTGGATCCTTAATACTAGTGCTCTGTGGAAGTCTTCAAGATGATGCTGAATGATTTCCACTCGACAAATATGGATTCACTTACATCTAACGCAGGTGTGGACAGAAGAATATGCGTGGATTGGGCCACATCAGCAGCATGAAGACTGTTGTGGTATGCCACATCCAAGTGGTAGTGGTCTTCCAACGTCATCATGTATGTCACAAACGTGTCTGCTGGGATCTTAAATGTCTTTAGCAAGTCTCGTTCCTGTCAGAAATGAGTTATATATGTTAGAAGCCAGAACGTCATGTGCGAACAGGAAGCATCTGGCAAAAAAAAGAAATATATGCAAGGACAAACCTGGAAGATGGCATACATGATGCACGTTAGAGGACGGTTGTTGGAATATTCGGACACTGTGAAGATATTCAAGCCCCACTTATTCAGATCTTCCAGTTCCTGCGATAAGAAAAATATCGAGAGGCTCTGGTTAAGAAACTCCGAAACTGAAACACGTCGTGAAACTTTGTCAGCCGTTTGATGGTTGTACCTTAGACAGGAGCTCTTCCTTGTCAGTTTTGACACCGAAGCGGGAGATGCCGCTGTTGAGACTGGGACCGTGAGACACCTTCTTGACGCCACTGATCTGAGTCATCAATTGCTGCTTCTTCTTCTTCTCGCGAGCCTTCGGTGTGGGCGGAGGGATCTCCACCTCATTCTGTTTGTCTGCAAGACAGAATTAGAGCAAACGTTAGATATGTTTTAGCGCAAGATTTTTTTCTGGTTTCTCCTCCAGGGTTTAGCACCAGACTTTATTGGTTGGAGACGTGATGCTATAATATCGGCATAAAAAGCACTGGGTATTATTAGGCTTCAGTACCCAACTGTTACTCACTTTAATGAAATCTTTTTTGTACTAATTGTTTCTTCAACCATTATCATTACGCCTGCCTTACAAGTGTCCTCTTTGAAGTTTTCATACATGAACAAAATCCTATTTTGAAAGACAAAAGTGCAGATAAAACAGCTTTGTTTCATGGCAGCAGCCAGACCCAGGTGCACTGAACAGCTGAATGGATCACACCTGCACTCCAAAGTGTGTGTGTGTGGCACAGAACTCCCTCAGTGAGCTTCCTCTCATTGAGAAGTCCTCTTCTCTCTCATCTGTCTGCACTCACAGACCAATCACCTTGCCACAGCAGGTGTTCCTCGCATTAATATGATGTCCCGAAAGGTCACAAGCTTTGCGCTGACAATGAACTAAAAAAGGCAGCACAGCGGGAGAGAGGCTTTCTGAGGCAGAAAACCCAAGGAAAACCACCATTCATGAGCCATCCCCATGTCACGCTTTCTTATGTATGACTTCTGATAGAACCCGTAAACCAAAAGCATTCGAAATGTGTCTCCAGCCTCATTCGTTTAGTCCAATACATTCTCCAGCTTGCAGGCTTCCTCCTACACTCAACTGAACAAACGAGCACGATAACAAGACAGTAATTTATCTGAGCTGAAGTGCGATGGGTCATTAATTCAATACGACTGTTATCTTCACTGCTCGCCGAGACAAAGCGTCCTGCTGCTATCTCTGAATTATGGGGTCTGTGACCAAGTCTGCGATATCTGACGGCGACTTGGAGGAATAGGCCTTTTACTGAATTAGTCCTTCGTCATTTGGCTCGCATGATTGCAGGAAAAAGAGTGACTCCAAAGCCACAAAATGTATTGGTTCCAAATGGCTCTTCTCTTGCCTCATCCTGACAGATTTCAGGAGCTTCATGCACCAGCTCTCTGCAGAATTAAGAAGCTTAAAAGCCTGCTGCATATGCTTCCTCTGATTTCCAGATGCATGAAACGGGGAGGGCGCTTTTGGTTTTGGTCACGTTTAATCCCATTAACCGAGCTACGCTTGCTCTGTTCCAAGCAGAGAGAGATGAAGCAGAGCAGAGAAGGCAGGCGTAAAAGGGAACAGTCACACGTGATGGGCGCCTCATTACCAACAGTCGCAATAATCCTGCTGGACCACATCAAATCCTAGCCCAGGTGTCAAAAACTAGGTCGCATGTCTCCAAAAATCAGTTAAAGCTCCATGGAAATATGGGAATTCACTTCAGTTTGAGGATTCAGATAAAGACTACCGGCTCAGAATATCCCAAACCCCATCAGAACAGTGTGTGCGGATATATTTTAGTGGTAACAGCAGCCCTATGTGATGTACAGAACCGGATGAGTCATGGCAATTCCATAACGAAGGGTTCCACCATTAGCATCTCAGTACAGCAGGATCCCCCGCACACCCTCCTCACCTAATCTGTCCTGTTCCTACCTTCGTCTCGCTCTTTCTCCATCTCTCCCTCCTTACCCCTCCCTCCTGCTATCTGCTGACTGCTGCATTGGGGATTTCTCTCCAAGATACCAAGATTACAGCAGAGTTAAGTTTAAAAACACTTCGAGATGTCCTCTAACTGTCCAAATTCATGTCCATGTGTTGCCCTTTCTTCTAAAACCTCCTATTTTTTCCCCTCTTCCCTCATTCTTCTTATTTGCTCTTATTTAACATCTGCGTCATTCCTCTTCAGAGGAAACCAAGCAAAATTTTACGCCAGAATCCATTTGTTGGACGTGCGTGAAATTTGATAAATATGTGCAAGTGATTTATTTGTGTACATATGTGCGGTCGGTTACCTAGGAAGGTGTTGGAGATGAACTCTGACACCTGGTTGCCAGATCTGCTCATCTCGGAAAGGTGCGTCAGCTCCCTGTTCAGCATTCTTTTGAACTGTGGGAGCAAACAGAAATCTTTGGTAACCAAGGTGAGAAGCATCGTGAAAGGTTTTCATACATGAAGGTTTTCCGATTCAGATTCATTCAGATTGATTTACAGATTTCCATTCAGATTGTGACATTATATTATGGATGTGTATGAGCTAATGGTCCTGATGAAATCATATTCTGTATTGGCAAGCTTGCATCTATGCAAATGAGTAGAACACTGTGAACATTTCAACTGGAACATCTGCTAGAACATCCAAAAAACTCCCAAACCCCCATCCACATTAAGCTCATGCACACTGTAGTTAAAATGGATATGCATCTGCAGCCAAACTAAAAGGAAACCCAAACACGCAGTTTCTCCCAGAAATAAATAAACAAATGAATATATAATTAAATAAGTCAAAATGGCTGCCATATCCTGCGTCACACCAAAAAAAATCGGTCAAATCCTTAAAAATGGGTATATAACCCTAACAAAATAGCCATCGCTCAACATTTTTGATAGTCTCAGCCACGTATATGATGGATTACAACTGCGCAAACGGAGAAACTACAGGAAAAGCCAAAGCTGCACATTCCAGCAGAGGCTGTCCAGCCACAGAGCAGCATTTCTCAGAGACCACCAAGCTGGAAGAACACACACAGAGTCGGACCACCATCGACCGTTAACCAAGCCACACAACGTTCACTGCTCAATATCCATACACACCTTAATGTAACCCCAGGACACAGAGAGAAGATAGTTCGCCTCAGGCATTTTGGATGATGCTTAGTATCCAAAGAAAGTGAGAAATCCAACGGTAGCACACTCTTATCCTTAAAAGGACAGAGCCAGAGAGAGAGGCAGATGACAGGGAGTGGAAATCCCTTCTTCTCTCCTCTTCTCTTCTGGATCAGCGAGTATGGACCGGCCAGGAGCCGACATCCCGGTGGTCAGTCGACGCGTCACGGCAGACGCTCTCCATGTCCTGGCCAGGTGGTACCGAGCTAACGCTGGAGCCAAACTGGTGGGTCTGGTAGCGCCGATGAATTATGAAGGAGATGCGAGGGAGGGTGGGATGAAGGGCTGAGGAGCAACACAGGGATGCTCATCTAGCCGGAGGGGGGCTTCCTCTTTTGGATTAGTGCCGCTCCACGGCTGCCGCTGCTGCTGTAGCTCTCTCACTCGTGCTCCCTCCGAGTTAGCTCGCTTTACTTCACCCCCCTCCCTTCCTGGCTTGCACTCCCTCTCTGTAAAGTCTGTCAGGCCCAACAACACGCGCACCAGCGCAGACATGATTCGACGTAAAGATGGGAGAGGAGGGGGAGACCCTGCTTCATTATGCAGAGCAGAGAGAAGGATGGAGAAAACGAAGATGGCTGAGGATGCCCTCCGATTTCTGCATCTCTCGTTAACCTTTTCGGAATATTTGGGCATCCAGGTTTAGGAGCACGATGATGATGAAGAAGAATTCTCAGTCATTATTTATGTTTTCTTTTCATCATTTTATCATTTCAGGATTGCAGCCACGTCTCTCTTTAGGTCTCGCTCTCACTCTTTGCATTAAGCAAAACGTCACAGGCAGACTCCCGTGCTATTTTTACCCCCTAAGCACAGGAATGATGAGGGCAAAAAAGCCCAGAGACTGTGATAATTGCCTTTCCTCATCTTCTAGTCAGTGACATCAGCCTACCTTATCCCTCACTTCTTCACCCCCCCACCTCGTTCCCTATCCAAGTGCCACCAATTACACCCAAACACCATGGCAACAGCATCACGTGGCCCTGGCTGCTGCAGAAGCATCTTTTTTTCAGCAAGGCGCCTCCCCCTTCTCTCTGCTGAAGCGTCATTGGGGCATCGCTCTGCTTCGGTGCCATGTGCCGCACATTGCCAGCGCAGCCCCTCCTCACTCATATACACAAATGTGCACATCCATCCGACTGGCAGGAGGCAGACAGCCAGAATCAATGGGCTGTCCTTGCTGCAATCATGAGGACAGAGTCCATAGACAGGGAAAACCCTGTGAATCAGACGGAATTTTCTGTATGGGTTAGGAGACGCACTGATCCCATTTTTTGATTCAGTACAAGTATTAAAGATCTGAATATCGCCCAAAGCACAACATTTAAATCAGTTGGATGTAGATAGCACTTTTAACAATACTATGATTAAGACCCCAAATCAGCTACCACACTCCTCTGGAAAAGACTTGTAATAAGATACAAGAAGATAAAATTCTAAAGCATTCCTGTCCAGCTGATTTCCTGTCAGGGAAATGGAGTGTGTATAAGGCTTGTGATATGGTTTAGGACAATGTGCGTCCTATGTGAGCACAGCAGTAAACACAGGAAACGGATGGGAGATGGGATGCCAAGGCATCCCTTTAAATCCATATAAGCCTTGATAGCAACAGTCAGTATCAGAAAGGCATAGTTCTAGCTAAGCGGAAGCCAGGCTTAATCAGACAACAGTCATGACTGAGGCGTTATAACAAAAGCCTGTTAGATCATGGTCATTTGGGTCTACAAACAGATCTGCAAAAAATCCTGTATCACAAACCCAAGGACCTACAGTATGTATTCCCCGTCTCCCCGAGAAGCAGGGTAAAGAGGGGAGCGTTAGAAAAACAATAGCAGAGAGCCTCTCTGCATTGTGCTGCAGTGGGGAAACCTGCCTACGTGCCTGAGCTATTTTGGACCCACAGCATCGTGTGCCATCTTTCCTTTCACTTGCAAAACAACAAGACATCCACAGCAATACGATCTGCATTGTGCAGGGATGGAATGGGTTGCTATTCTATAACGCCAGTTCTTCTTCTTTAGTCTTCACATAGGCTACTAAAGGTAGCAAATCGGATATAGGACGGAATCCTTTGCAGTGCGTATGTAGCAGATAAGAAACAGGTTAATATGAAGGAAATTGTAATATGATGGAAAGCCAATTGTATGTGTGAGTGCGTGCCTTTTGGTTGTATGTAGTCTGATTTACATATATTTGTGATTTCATCTTTGCATTATTAAAATACTGGAAAATCAGATTATAAATACTCGGTGCAGTTCAGGGAATCGTATTTGTTCTACAGCGTTGTTTTTTTAGGTAACTACCCTTCACCACCACTAGTGGGCATTATAAACTTAAAACTCTCAATCCTACTGGTCATTTCGCATCACTGTACGTACAGTACACGGTAAATATATGGCTTATAACAATTTTATACTGTTTAAAACCATTTTAGGATAAAGTTAGAGCAACTAAAAAGTTAGAGTCACTCACGCTGAACAACATGTAATTACTCTAGTTGTTCAAACAGGAATAAAATCATAGTTTAAACTATTTCTATGAAACTGAATACAAAGCCAAGCACATATAATGTCTTCATGTTATTTCTCTACACAAGATATTTCTCTACACAAATCCTAAATCCACATGTCCAAATCATCTCAACTGTGCCCCCGTCTGACGTTAATGTGCTGGAATGCCCCTTCTCTACAAGTGTAGGAGATTGTTACTCATGGTGGTGTCATCCAAAGAACCGTCGCAATAGCGGTAAGTCCATCATGCACATTTGTACACAGAAAGGCAACATCAGCATTAACAAACCCGATGACGCACTTGAAGGCGACAAACCAGTTCACAGATAATTCATACGTTATGACATAACAGCCTTTCTGAGAAGGAACTGGTGTGTAAAGTGTGAGTGAACCAACATTTAGAGAAGTCATGACCCATTCAGTGTTTCACTTCCCCTTAATGACATCTGTGTGGTTGCGTCTTTGTGTGTGCAAAAGAGTGGGTCTGAGTGCGAAAAGGAAACGTAAGCTGGCCAAATGCATCCAATTAGAAATGAAAATTGCATAAGAAAATGCTGACCTGATTTCAGTAACATAAAAACAGGATGAGCTACATCAAGCTCTGTGCAAAGCTAACTAACTCCAAGCAACAAGAAGTTTTGTTAATTTAAATGCTGGATTAGGTATTTTTTTAATGGATCAAGTTTGACTGTGATAAACAGAAAACTTTTCCAGATAATGAGACGTCAGACTAAAGGCAGCAGTGAAAGTTAGTTAAAGAATATGTCTTTCCAAATATATATGCACAAGCCATTAAAATGACTATGGAACACAAAAGGTGCAATAATAAAGTATGTTATAGGGCAGACCCACCAAACCGTGGATGCTTATGGATATCTCTGGGCTGTTTTTACTGGGTCTGAATACTGAAAGGTCAACCAGAGAGAAAATGTTGGTTTATCCAAACAAATTAAATAGAATTTGTGAATATTTTGGACTTTGACACAAGATAAATATAGGAATAATACGATATGTACTATATACAACACACTGATTATTTAGTAGTACAGAGGCCAAACTTGTAACCAAAGAGCAAAAATCAGGCAACTCTGAGTCCGAGACTTCCAGATGTTCGAAATACACACTCAAACCACTGTACAAGATAACTTTACTAATACTAACTTCAGAAACAAAACCTAAAACCTGCCCTTTCTTTTTAAAACACAGCAAACAAAACTTTTTTGGAAAGTCAATGCAAAAAACGTCCCAAGAAATCACAGCTAGACAAACTCCAGCAGCAACTCACCTTTCTCCAGCAGTTAATCTTTCCAAACTTCCTGTGCTCTTTTCTCTCAAAGCAGCAAGCTCCCATTTTGAGGCAGCAGGTTAAAACTATCTGAACAGGTGTATATACAGTATATATATATATATATATATATGTGTGTGTGTGTGTGTCTGTGTGTACAAGCTAGAAGTTTGACATCTGACAGACGCCAGAGTATTACTGACTCACTTTGAGCTGTGCGCTCTGACTACCCCGCACTGTCTACACACACGCCCTCTTGCTTCCGAGTCCTCCCTCTTTTGCCCCAAGCGGCACACACATGCGCACAGACCATATTACACACGGCATACATCTGAGTACACAAACGAGCAGCACTATTCCAGTTGCGATACAGTTTACCGGGTGTTTGCACTGGAAAGCCATCAAGTATGATGATGAGATCTTAAGTCATCATCAGTTAGATCATCCTGTAGTCACAATCAACAATACACACAGACGCACACACAGTCATCCATATAGAGGATATACTTCCTAAACCGCAAAGCAACAAAAGTGGTATTGTAACAACGTGTTAGAATTGATGCATGAAATCATCATCGTCTTAAGAATAAGAATAAGAACCTTAAACCAAATATCATCATGCTGTTCTGTTCTACAGCTCATTTGTCACAGACTCATTACTAATCCCTTAAAACTCCATGCTCTGAAACCCACACTGCCTTGTGATGGTCAGTGGGATACACAGTGCCTCTGCAGGACTCGGCTTGGAAACCTGAACTGAACAAACAGAAACAAGTCATATATTAATTCTGTTATCTTAAGTTAGAATACAGTACTGTGCAAATGTCTTAGGCCACCATTAGATTTGTTGTTTTACCAATGTTTAATGACCATATATAATTATTTCTCAATCTGTTCATTAGAATACAAGCAGAAAATACAGGAAATCTGTTTACAGTATTAAAAACTGGAAAAAACACAGCTTCTATAGGCTATACTGGCAGGTATTTGTGTGATCTCCCCTTACACTTGAGCAATAGGAGTATCTGGCAGCTTTATCGGGATGCCAAGTTAACCCTTTTACAGTCCAAAGAACTTGATCACAAATGGTCTTTTTGGAAGAATAGCAGTTCCAAGTTTGAAAATTCATTATTATTGTTGAAACAACAAATCTAATGGTGGCTTAAGACTTTTGCACAGTACTATATAAGAAGGTGGCAGTCCATTTTTCAGAGCACACACACACTCAGGTCTCTGGAGCTATGAGGCGACAGAACCAACTGTTAACTCTTTAATATTAATATACAATCACACAGCATTAATAAAGTATTTAACTTTATTCGTTTGTTGGTTCACTTTTATTAAAATCCAATTACCCTGGCCGAGGTCGCAGGGGCTCCGGGGTCTAGCCCTAGAGAACACTGCGCACAGGCATAAGCATGGCCTAGATGGGATGCCAGTCCATCGCAGGGCTAACCAGAAATAACTTCTGATATCAGTATTAAACAGTGATCAACTGAACTGATTACTGCTGAATATGAGGCTATGACATATATATATATATATATATGTGTATATATATACATATAGTAGTACATATGTATATAAAAATATAGTATAGGGGTGGTGAGTTTACGTGCTTTACTTACATCACATTCAGTCTCTGGTACTTCAGTTATAGTAAAGCTTTACTTTATTAGTTAATTTAAGAGTATGAGTTTTAATAGTATGTATTTGTATAATATAGTGCAGTATATTAGTGCAGTATAGTCTAGTATAATGTAGTATTGTATAGTATAACATGGCTAATGTTTATTACTGTGTGGGCAGATATTAATTAAAGGCAGATATTAATTACTTATTTCATATTAAATGTTGTAGCTCTTGGTTACTGTAAATCTGTAAATTGTACTTGACTAAATAATGCTGGTATGCACATTCTCTATGCTATTATAGTCAATATTTTATTTATATACACTATTGTCTTGTATTCTATAGTTTTATATTCCCTATTTTATTATACTCCTCATAATGTTGTATTATCCTTCATTTATTATAGTTTATATATTATACTTTTTTCATAATATTGTATTATGATTAAATTATTATATATTATTATTATATATTATTAGTCTTTCTATAATAATAATAATAATAATAATAAATAATAATAATAATAATAATAATTATTATTATTATTATTATTTATTTTATTATTATTATTTATATATATATATATATATATATATATATATATATAATTCTATTTTATTACATTATATATATTTTTTAAATATGTTCTCTCTTAATTTTTATATTTAGCCTCTGTTTATTTAAACTATTATTTTTAACTTATTAATTAGGTGACATACATATAGGTTTAATTCTTACATGTATCATATAGACTGCCCAAGGATTGTCCTCCCAAGGTTTCTTTCTTATAACATTTAGGGAGTTTTTCCTTGCCAGTGTCACCCCAGACTTGCTCAAGTAGGGCTTTTTGGCCTAGATATTTGTAAAGCTGCTTGGAGTGGTAAAAAGCGATATTTAAATAAATTTGACTTTGACTTTTAAATCATTACTTGATTATAATATACACATGTATATAGTTTAGAGTTTTAAAGTATAGTATAGTACTGTATTGTTTGCCCTGCATCACATAAAGTGATGTTGTTGGTGTGATTAAAAACTCCTAAATCTTATTTACTTTAAGATACCTTACAACAGATCAATGCAGAGGTTTGTGATTATAGTAATGTGTTACTTTATCATACATATTTATATTATATAGTGTATCTTCGTATAGTATTATATAGAGTAAAACAGCAGAATACAATGTTTACCTTAACTGCTAGTGTGTTTTAGAGTGTGTGTGTGCGTCTGTAATCATCTCTATTGTTTTCATCAGAGTTCCTTGTAATAGTGGATGGAAGTTTGACGTCAGCAGAAGGAGAAACAAACAGGGAGCACGCCTCGTCCTGACACACAGCACTCTCTCCTATTGTAGTCTGCGCCCGGCTAGGGCTTAGAAAGGAGACAGGAAACCTGAGTCACCCAGCTGCAGTGTGCGAACACACACACTCTAGACAGAACAACTGATATGTGATAGGACACCAGGGAGCATGTGTGATCCATGCATACCATACGTCTTTTACTACTTTCCTGGCTCCCTTCATAACTCGCATTTCATATTAACACAACTTGGCACCAGCAATCAGAAGTGTAACTATTGCACTTCTAAGTTAGTGTCTAATATGTACTCTTATTTGATCTTTTCTTCCAGACAGACGAGACAGACTTCATCTAATACTCCCATAACTGCAGCAGTCACCCAAGCAGCTCCAAGTCAACGTCTGAAAATGCTTTTACAGCGGCGCAGACATGCTAAGACCTGCTCGATGAGGAAAGCAGAGCTGCTTAATGCACACTACGCACTCCTGTGTGTGCTTTTGCATATGTAGTCTGCAAATGTTGGTGTAGGTTCTCTTAGCTAATGTTAGTCTGTATGAATAAAGCTGGGCAAGATGCACAGTGGGTAAGACAATTAACGTGCTGATGTTTCAGTGTTAAATGTTAAAACATATAAACTATTTCTACCAAGTCAACTTAGATTAACATGAACTCTTACTATGTACTATGACTGATCTTGGGGTAGTGGGTGTAAGCGTTACTATTCAGCTTCTCAAGGCATTCACAGTTTAACCACCAAGTCCACAGCACTTCAATTAGTTTGTATTTTGCAAAGGAATGAAATTTTGTTTCATGTGAATCAACTTCAATATTACTCATGTTTTTCAGTAGAGCAGTGCAATGATAGCAGCAACTTTGTAGTTTTTGGGCAGTGAACACAAACAGCATTTTACATACATTTCCATGTCTTGAGAAACAAAATTGGCTGTTGAGGGAACTTTTCATTCTTTTTTCAGTTTAGGAAACCTTCAAAACTATTGTTCATAGTATGTGCATGCGTGTTACACCAGCTAGTTGATAGAGATTAGGTGGAAAAAATTTTCTTTAAAGGACTCAATGTCACGACTGACAGATCCAGGCTCAGTTTCGTACTAACCTAATCTACTTTAACTTCTCCCGGAATTTCTCCTGAGGTATTTCCCTGGGTGCCTTGCAGGCCCTGTTTAAGAATCACCTTTCTGAATGATCTCAGTTCTGGCATGTGTCTGCTGCAGCATACTGGCGGTGTGCTTAAGGCGCATGCATATGAATGCAGGTCAGTTGGCATAGGCCTCTCAATGGCCCCATTCACACAGACGCACGAGGATCTTGTGCTGGAGACCAGCATCAGACGTCAGCTTAGTGAACGTTTCCTAAACTTTCTGAACTGTCGATAGGCCTTGTTCGTGTATGTGCATGTGATGCATGGTGGCTCGGCTCACCTTGTTGGAGGCCATGTCGCTGACGGAGCGGTAGGTCTGGATGGTCTCGAGCTGGTCCAGGCACCAGTCCAGCTCCTCCATGGTCTCGACGGCCAGCTTCTGGTATGACTCGTCTGTGTAGAGGCACACAGAGACAGACGTTCGCTCAAAACACTCCTGCATGGTCACCCTGGCACTCAGGCGATCCTTCATCCTGGGCTCACAAGCACACACTGAGGGGTTTGAGCTCGCTTGCTCTCTCCGACACGCACACACATACAGTGCTACACTATGTACGAGAGTGAGGGAGTGAAATCTGCAGCGTGCTAACTGGAAGAGGTGCCTGTGGCTGAACGATACTGCCTCCTGGCTCTGAGCCCCCTTGCTCTCTCTCTTTCACCCACCCTGTTGTGGCCAAGTGATACAGCCTCCTGGCTCTATTCCTGCAACCCTCATACGCTGCCTAGCCCACCCCTGTCAGCTGTGATGTCAATGGAGTGGCGGATTGGGGGTGCTTTGCATAGCTTTACACAAACACACAAGCACATTTCCTCATTTACAAAAAACTAAACCTCAGACCAGGAAACCAACACAAAACTCACACTCTCTCTCACACACACACACACACATACTTGAAACCACGGTTTCACAGCGACCCTTATAGCAGCCATAAGGTGATCTGCAGTAAGGTGAACTATGTGAGGGTCAATATGAAGTCTCGGCACCGTTTCACAGAGACAGGACTCATGCAGAGTCACAGACAAGCACTCGGGTGGCATCTCTCTGTCTGTGGGCATACTGCGTTCAAGTCTTGCAGCTGCAAAACAATACAACAGCTGTGAATTAAAGGGATATATGCAACATCTGATCTCAGACTCACAGGGTACACTTAGGTACGCTCCCTGCTAAAAACACCGAGCACACTTTCTGTTCTGCTTTCTTTTGAAGAAGAGTTCTCACTTCCCTAAAGAAGCAACACTGTGTGACTGCTAGGTTTGGCTCTATGATATTACAGTGGGTGACATATAATGAACTGGGATTACAGAGATGCGCTAGGATCAAACTCATGGTCTATCAACAGCCCTGAAGTGGCATGCTTGCTGACCTACTGACAGACTAACTTTATTACTGACTAACGGACTGACTGGTTATCTAATTGAATAATGAACGGACGCACTGATTCACCAAGCAGCATACTGATGACTAACTGACTCAGTCACTAATTGACTGGCTAACTGACTGACTTATTGACAAACTTGCTATGTAGTGATATGGCGACTGCTTTGCTATGGTCCTATTGCAAAGGTTGTATTATGCGAGTTCATTTCGGCTTATAAGTACAAAGGACTAAGGTGTAAATGATGTTTTATACAAAAGCTCATCACTTTTACATTCACATTTATTGTATTATACATACACTCAGGTCAATGGCAATTTAGCGTAATCACTTATCCTACACGCATGTCTTTGGACCGTGGGAGGAAACCGGAGTACCCGGAGTAAACCCACGTGGATATGGGGAGGACGTGCAGACTCCACACAGAAAGTACCCAGGCTGCTCCACCCTGGGATTAAACCTAGGACCTTCTTGCTGTGAGGCGACAGTGCTGAAGATTTGGTTAGTTCTGTCACAGAAAATGATGAAATTTGTCTAAATCATATTCATAGCATGAATCCTTAGCTGAGACTTTAGCCTTGGTTTTTCTTTTAAATGCATTTCCACAATTTTGCTTTTCATTTTTGTTCTGTTCATCCTTTTTTTAGAAGTACCTACATTTTTATTTGAAGCTAATGTTATACTGGTATAATTAATTCCAATACCTTGCATGATTCCAGATTTTTAGTATTTCATATTTAGTATAGATTTTTAGTATTATAAGCTAAATTCAGGAATTTTTAGCACTTTGTATCAACAGTAAATAGCATACATGCTAGCTTTTCATTATATATAGTAAATTATATCATGGTACAAATACAGGGCAATGAACTGTCACTATAATTATTATACAAACATTAACAATAAACCTCATCAGAAACTTTGATGTTACAACAAAGTTAAAATGTATTTCGGAGCAGTTTTATATGCCCTGCTCTCTCTCACTCACACATACACATATAAAAGATAAAAGTATACGGCACTCTTTGGTCTGACTGCAGACAACGTGTGCATGAAAGGGCTAGTGAAGTGGCTGACCACATATGCGTAAGAGGGGTTTTCTCCACTACCACACGCAGACACGCGCACACACACACACACACACACGCACACACGCACATATGCAGCTAGGGGCAAGACGCCAGGAAAAAATCAGACATATTCCCCATCTTGCATATCCACAAAGCATGAGGTCACCATTTTAGTGATCTCAATGAGAGAGCTGGTTGGCAAAACCTTCTAAAATGGATAACACAAAGTAACACAAAATGCCTGTAATAACGTCTTGTCATTTTAGCATTTGATTATGTACAAAATCCTTGACTGTCTCCCAAAATGTCACTCTGACATTTACAGTAATAATACATGACATGTAATATCCTTCTGTGTGGGTGTGTTTCGTCTATGTGTGTGTGTGTGTGTGTAAACTTCTGGGTCCTTCGAGGTCAGATATGGGGGAGTTGTTATGAGCTGTAGAATCAATTCTGTGAACATTCGTGCTTTGTGGTTACTGAGTGTGTAAACTTACATGTGTGCCAGCATGTGTTGCCTTGTAGATCACTTCAGGTCATATCAGGTTGACTCCTTGCAGTTTAAGAATGATAAGAATGTGCATGTGCGCGCTTGTGTGTGTGTAAGGTGTTGAAAACGAAAAAGAGGATGTGGTGTGTTTGTGGTGACAGCTTTCCTGTTACACTCTTGTATGACAATGTGTGTGTGTGTGTTTGAGTGTGTACCTTGTCTTGCTATACTTGCGAGGAGCAAATGTCCTCACGATGATAGGAAAACTTGGAATTTTTACGTTTTTCCGGTTCTTTAACTCGTTTTTCACAAAAAATGCAACTTTTATTTGAAAAACCTAAAGAGTCAAAGACCTGCTTTATGTTACTGAGATTAAGGTTAGGTGTAGCATTAATTAGCTGCAGTAATCCTTCATTGTAATTCAAGTCAATGGAAAGTCCTAACAAGTATAGTAAGACAAGTATGTTTGTGTGAGAGATTTTTTTAAATGCCAAATGCTTAGAATAAACAGCCATACATATGTATATATTGACATACATAATTGGCAAGGCCACAGAATATCAGCTGAACGCATACATATAATAAATCATTAAATACCTTCAATAACTTTTACAATCAAACGCTGTGATGACTGACTGCACGCCAGCATAGTACAGCAGGCACAGATTGTATTCTGATTAGCTGAATAACGTCAAACTCAAAGTCTACAGTTTCTATAGTTCTTTTTACAATGGGCATTGTCTCAAAGCAGCTTTACAAATATTTTGGCCCAAGTCTAGGACGACAGTTACAAGGAAAAACTCATTTATTGTTATAAAGAAGAAACCTTGGGAGGACCAGCTCTCAAAAAAGGATCCAACCTCCTTGGCCAGATAGATGTTATATGGAAAAACTAAACTAAGTTACCTAATGGATAAGTTTAACATAAAAAACCCAGAAGCTAAATATAAAAATTAAAAGACAGAACAAATGTAAAGAAAAAAACCCAAATAAAACTAAATATAATATGTAGACCATGATAAATTAAAGAGAAGAGAATATCATTAAGAGCATAATACAATAGAGAATATTAAACTAGAAAATATACCGTATTTTTCGGACCATAAGGGGCACTTAAAATCCTTACATTTTCTCAAAAATCAACAGTGCACCTTAAAATGCGGTGCGTCTAATGTATGAATTAATTCTGGTTGTGCTTTCTGACCTAGAACCGATTGTAGATGGTACACGGCGCTCATAAATCTGTCAAAATGTTTTAGCACGGCCTTGGTAAGTTACGAAGCTTACGGCAACCATAGTGCGCAGCATCGCGGAGTAATACGGTATGTGCTTCAGCATTAGGGTACGTGCATTCATTCATTCATTTTCGAAGCGGATTTCAAACTCAACACTATCCGTCACGCAGTACAACATGGTCATAGAGCAGCTGTGAGAGAATTCAACATTAACGAATCAATGGTACGGAAGTGGAGGAAGCAAGAAGATGCCCTGCGCCAGGTAAAGACCAAACTGAGCTTCCGACGGAACTTAAGAGTTTTGTTTCATTTAATGCGCTTTATGTATGAAAATATACCCGTTAGCAGCCGATCGTTGCTATCGCGCCTTATAACCCGGTGCGCTTTATAGCCCGAAAAATACGGTAAGTCAAAATACTTAAAAGAAACAACAACATAGAGAATAAAGTTCTGATTCTCTTTTATGGTCCAGACCTTCAGATAGCAGCGTTTAACAGTTGTTATTTACAGTTGTGGTTTGGCAAGCAGCAAAAGCATCTTGGGGAGAGAGGAACATGATGAGCAGGAAAGAATATGCACAACTAATTAAAAAGCGCAATAAACAAAAAGGGCAGCATGTCTGCGCAGTAGTGTCGGCCCAGGTTTGACCCAGCTCGGCTGCTGCCTCTGTGAACTATGCGTGTTATCCCCATGTCTGTGAGGGTAACCTCGGTGTATTCTGATTTCCTTCCACATTGGAAGAGTGTTAAATCAACTGGTGTCTATAAAGTGTCAGTGCCACAATGTGGATCATGGATTGGCACCATGCCTAGTGTTGCCTAGTGTTGATTCCTGCCTTGCACCCTGTCCTGCTAGCTCTCCTGTGACCTTCAATTGAATTAAACAGGTATTCAAATAAAAGAATGAATGAACAAAAAGAGGTTGCACAAACTACACAGTGCATATACAAAGCTTTGCCACAGTTTTAGCCTTGGATCTATAAAGTAATCACTTTAAAGAAAAGTAGGAGCTCAGTCTCAGTTTCAGTCAGCTTACTGTGGTGATGTCAGGGTGAGTAATTTAATATTTAGAAGCAGAAACAGGGATGAAACTTTTCAGATTCACTGGCTATTCATCTAGGCATATAAAAAAAGCTGATTAACAGCACATGCTTTCTTGTTTTACCCTCTCTAGTGCCTCCAGTACAAAACTAAAGAAGCTTGGCTGAAAACCATTGAAATTCAATTTCTAGCCCAACTGCTTCCGTAAGCAAGTCCCTTAAACATGAACATCATGTCCTTTCTCAGTTGCAGTTAATGAAAGATCTGAATTATTGCTGTACAGATGATAGTCACCCAACCTAAACTATCATGTATTTCCTCATTTTTATTGTTTCACCTAAAAATATGCATTGGGGAACAAAAAATTTGAGACTACCAGTAAAATGCTTGAATCTTTGTGAAGGATTCATACTGCAGCAAGATAATGACCAAAAACACACTCCCAAAGCTTTGCAACAACTAAGACCAAAGAAGATCAAGGACTGCTGACTGGTATGGTCTTTCCTCTACAGCCACTTGGCCTAAACCCCATCAAGCATTAATAGGGGCACTTGAAGACAGAGAAAGCCAAACATTCAGTAAAATCACAGCAAGATGCTAGGATAACACAGATGATCAGATTTTGTACAAACTTGTGCAGGTCATGTCAGCTCAAGTGCAAACTGTTGTTCCAGCAAAAGGGGGAATATATAAAATACTAATACATTCTGAAAGTCATGGGACTGTGGTAGCCTAGTGGGTAAGGTACTGGACTATGGACCACAAGGTCCAGGGTTCAAATCCCACTTGTGCCAAGCTGCCACTCTTGGGTCCTTGAGCAAGGCCCTTAACCCACAATTGCTTGGATTGTAAGACTATCAATTGTAAGTCGCTCTGGATAAGGGCATCTGCTAAATGCTGTAAATGTAAATGTACTGTATACTACATACTACTGGGACTGTGGTAGCCTAGTGGTTAAGGTACTGGACTATGGACCACAAGGTCCAGGGTTCAAATGCCACCTGTGCCAAGCTGCCACTGTTGGGTCCTTGAGCAAGGCCCTTAACCCACAATTGCTTAGATTGTAAGATTGTATCAATTGTAAGTTGCTCTGGATAAGGGCGTCTGCTAACTGCTGTAAATTTAAATGTAAATGTAAATGAAAGACTTATTTTTTTTCCATATGAGTCAACTTTTCACTGAAATGTGTGTGCTGATTACAGTGGTACCTGGGTTGCTGTTGTTAATTCGTTCCAGAAAGCTTGTCAGGAACCAAAACTACAAGTACCAAACAAATTTTTCCCATAAGGAATTATGTAAATTGAATGAATCCATTCCAGATCCCCAGAAAATCCACACTGTATAAGCCATTAATGGAGTTGTATTGTACAGGTGCTCCCTGATTTATGATGGAGATATGTTCCGACAAATCCATCACAAGTTATATCGTGAACCTAGGAGATACTATGATAAGGAATGGTAAGAACAGTAATGTTAAAAACAAAACACTTACATTAACCTACAGTTGGCCAAAATCATTAATACAGAGCTTATTTTGTAATAAAGTGTTGAAAAATCTCATGTAACTTTGCATAGCTGCTAATGCTAACTGCAGCCTGTGTTCTGGAGCATTAATTTCCTGTTTCCCTTTCGGGTTGGCAGTCAATACAACCCTTTTTAGGACCTATGGAGTCTTATTTGCGCTAACAATACAGTACTGTAGGTGTTAAAATAAAGAAAAATACAATGAAAATAGCAGAGAGCTTCTCTGAGCAACTGCTATTATGAATCTGAACCACTGATACACTGTACCGAATCGTGAATCATGAATAGTGAATCAAGTTTGAAACGAGTCGCATGGCTGCACTCGTATACAAGTTTAAGCAAGTGCGGCGAGTGCCGAGCAACCGACGAGAACTGAGAAAAATTTTCTAGTCGAAATGCTTCGAGAGCCGAATTCGATGAGTTCAGAGGTGATCGAGAACTGAGGTTCCAATGTATATGATTTGTAATTTAAACCACTGCATTAAAAAAATCGAGAAAATTGCACAATACTGTAGAAGCATTTTCACTAGTAGTCTCAGACTACTATTGAAATTGTATAATGTAGATATTGCTTTACATTTAATCCCTGCTCTGGTCAAATTTTCTGGGCTTACCCCGATCCCCAGAGATCACAGGGCACAGACACAAACATGCCCTGGACAAGATGAAAAACATACCACTAAAAATATATTACACACATTCTGAAAGACCTACTTAAGTTTATACACCATTTACAAAGCGATAAAAATGACTGCTATGCTGAATTTAAGGTCTGAAGTTGTAAACATGTCAAAAAGGTTCATATTAGGCCACACCAGTGAGAAACAGTGTGCATATGATTGTGACCTGAGGTACTGAACACAATAGACACTTTGAGCAGAATTACCAGTGGAGTTTACCACACCAGAGACACACTACAATCTTAAGACGGTTTTGAACCTCCCTAGGCAACAATGACCTACTATCTGCACACTACAGCCTTTATACACTCCATATTACTGCTGACAATTATTCTTTTCTGGCATACTTGTACCCAGGCTCCAGTATTTGAACGAAGGCACACCATGGTTTCACAAAAGCTGGGCTACGGTTTTTAAAAGTATAGTCTTTTCAGGTCAAGTGTGTTATTTCAAGGTAGCAGGAGACTAGAATCTGGTGAGATGTTTTGCTTAAGGAAGCCGGATCTACTGCTTGGCTTCTGAGCACTTAAACAAGCGAGGCATTGAGAGTGGAGGCTGAGAGGAGTGGCATTCGCTAACCCAACCACATGAAGGAGAAAACCTCGGCAGACCTCACACGGCCAAGGAATTGTGAAGCCATTAGACCACACAAAAAGGCCTCATATTTTCACGCAACTATTACACATCTTCTTTTATGCTTTCTTTTTATAACCCTTGAAAAAGGAGGCTGTTATTATTTCTAAGAAAATGTTCAAAGCCAGTCATCATCTAAACAATCTTGAGGTTCTTCCTTAATAGAAATGATTAGTTTTAAACACTATCGGTGAGGAAAGCCCCCGGCTTTTCTTTGCCGAGATGAAATTCTCTCAACACAGGATGCTTGTGTGTATACCTGTTTATGAGAGAAAGACTGAGAGAGTTTGAAAGCAGGAGAGTAAATATTCCATATCCTATGGCCTGATCTCTGTCGGTCCAGCTGCTCCTCCCTCCTCCCCTCTCGCTCCATCCATCCTCTCACAGAGAGCCCCCTGTCTCTCTCCGCAATGGCATTCCAGAAAATATTCCACACAAATTTATGAGGCCACGCTTCAGAATCAAACACCAAAGCAGAGAGAAAACAGCCCGGGTGCTGTTATTGGTTATGGTGTGGCACGTAAGACAGGAGCTGAATCATGCGCTGGTGGCTTGGCCACGTTGTCTTCACCGCTCATCGTTTAATCATCCTGCCCTCCTTTCTTCTGATGCCCAGCATTTCTCCGACACTCCAATTTTGCTGGAGTTGTTTACAGAGTCCTGCTCAACTAGTATGTGAGAAGTGTACAGTTTTCATCTATAGATCTTAGATCAAAGCATTAGCTGGTTAAATAGTTGATCGCTGACGTTTCCTCCTGGAAATGTGAGCTATGAGGCTAATAAACATAAACACATCGACAGTTTCTGAGTCTCATTGTTGGGTAGTAGTTTATACTAGTAGATGTTACAGTGCCCAGTAGTTAATTGGTCATACTCTTTTGTAGGTCAACATCATTAAGAGACCACTAATTCAATGAAGAGGCCACTCCAAATTTTCATAAAACACATCTACGCGTACGGCGCCAATTCCATTCCAGTATCTGACGACTTCCAACACAGACACGCCTCATTCTACTTACTGAGTCCTGCAGAGAAGATCACCTGAACCAAATCGTATTTATTGAGGAAAAGTACACACATAAAAGTTGTGATTGAAATACTGACATTAGTATATATGTAGTTATACCATTAGTATTGTTTTGTTAAAAAATGAATACATTTGCATCAATACATATTAATCAAGGTCTGAAAGCACTGCTGCATCTTTGTTATTTCGACCCGTTTATAGTACCATTTGTAGTGAATAAATGCTACTGTCACTGCTGCAAATAAATGTACTTTGAATGAATCAGTAATTTATAGAATAAAACTAAAATGTTCCATTTCACTCAAACACATACAGTACCTACAAATATAGTAAAACCAGAGAAACTGATCATTTTGCTGTGTATGTAAAGTGACTTTGGGTATGCAACTTATTATAATTATTAATATTATTATTATCATTATTATTACGTTTGGAAGTAGTCTATGGTTAATTCGAAGTAGAGCTTAGATTAAATCATTAGTTCAGGAAATAACTTATCTCTGACATTTCTCTCTGGAAATATGAGCTACAAAGTTATTTACAAAGTTTTGGTCAATTCCATTTGAAAGAAGTCCGTTTACAAGGAGTAGACGTCAGATTAAAGGAATACTTCTGAACACAATTTGCTTGCTGACATCTCTTTCTGGTTAAGGCTAATGTAGCTTTCAAGTACTTGAACCCAACAAGAAATGTTTAGTTCTTCAGTTTATCGCACAGACCTCTTAATGTGGTTTAGCCCACAGTATTAATGGAGTCAATAAAATGAACAAATATACAGTGTTAGTTGATTTTCAAACACAATGGGCACAGCCATTGAAAAAATGTGGTAAGGTTTATCAATGCTAGTCTCCACAATCCTAATTTCTAAGTCCAAAGATTATATGGAAAGTTTATATGAAACTTAAACTTTATTTCTATTTGCTTCTGAAAGCACCTGATCTAGCTGCCTACCTCCTTACAAAATGGCTAGTAAATCTCAAAACATGAACTGGGAAGACCGGGGCATCATCAGGCCATTTTTACTAGGGCACGTGCCCCTACTAAAATTGTGGTAAAAAGTCAATTTTATCCTGGAATGCTGAGCAGAACTACATCACATGCCATGCAAATTCACTACAGGAACTACCCTAGCATCTTTCCAAAAGCTTAAGTAGCTAATGTTGTCAGTCAGAGCCAGATTCCTTCATCTTTTTCACATGGAGCAATTGACATCCAGACATTAAAAAAAAAAAGTCAGCCATGCTGCAGACAAGGTAACGATAGCTCATAGCTATATGCTTACTATTTATAATTGCTAATTTGTAATTTAATTTAACCATGACAGAGTAACCCAATTAAACAAATGAGACAAAAAATACTACAGTACAGTTATTTACAGAGGAAGATGATCCAATATTACATATCTGTGAGTGGCAAAAGAATGTGAACCTCTAGGACTAGCAGTTAAACTGAAGGTGAAATTAGGGTGAGATGTTTTCAATCAGTGGGACGACAATCAGGTGTGAGTGTGAACTCTGTCATACTTAAAGAACAGAGATCTACAATATGTTTGTGGAAGAATTTCATGGCACAAACAAATGAGATTTCTGATGTCCTCAGAAAGAGAGTTGCTGATTTTCACCAGGCTGGAAAAGGTTACAAAACACTTTTTATAAAGTGGTTGGATCCCATCAGCCCACAGTCAGAAAGATTGTCTACAAATCGAGGAAATTTAAGACCAACAAAGACCAAGCCAAGAGCAAGGTGTGTAGTAATCTGTGAGGTCACCAACCCAGAGTAACTTCAAAGCAACTGAAGGTCAAAGCTCAAATTGTCTACTGTTAAATGTTTATGAGTCCAACATCTGCAGAACACTGAATAACAATAGTGTGCATGGCATGGTTGCAAGGAGAAAGTCACTGCTCCCCAAAAAGATGGAGTCCATCACATGGCACAAGACATTTTGTGGATGGATTAATTAATAATTCTTCTTCTTTTCTTTCGGCTTCTCCCTTTATCAGGGTGTCACCACAGCGAGTTAAACGTTTCCACCTCACCCTGTCCTCCATGTCCTCTACTCTCACCCCAACCCTCTACTCTCAACTCCCTGCATATCTTCATTTACCACAACCAAATAACTCCTCTTTGGTCTTCCTCTCCGTCTCATGCCTGGCAGCTCCATCGCCAACATCCTCCAACCTACTAATATATCCACTATCCCTCATCTGCACATGTCCAAACCATCTCAGTCTTCCCTCTCGAATTTTGTCTCCCAATTTTCCAACCTGTGCTGTCCCTCTGATGATCTCATTCCTAATCCTGTCCACCCTAGACACTCCTAAAGAGAACCTCAACATTAATTAATAATTAATAATAATTAATTATTTATAGAGAACGAAAAACACTGCATCCAGCACAAGGACATTATTCTGACTGTGAAACATGGTGGTGGTTGTAACGTTGTTTGGGTCTATTTTGCTGCTTCATTGATGCTATCATTGATGGTACAATGAATTATACCAGCAAACTTCTACAAGAACGGACACTGGCCCGAGAACAAAGTCTTAAGAGAAAGCGTTTCTTGCCGCAAGACAATGACACTATGCACATAATTTGTTTTACCAAAAGATGGTTAAAGAAGACTAACGTTAAGTCCTGACCTTAACCCAAGAGAAAAGTTCATGTGACTAAACCCACTAACATCACAGAGTTGAACACACCCTTCCCTCCACCGGCTGACTGATCATGCCTTGCCTACCAAGGTTTCTCACTCAGAGCATGAGAACCTACAATGACTCCATTTGCTAATACACATATTCTACACATTATATTGTATAATATAATATATATTATAATATTATATATATATATCTTTTATATTCTCTATTATATTCTTCATGTCATTGTATTCTCTTATTAATAGTATATACATTACTTATTCTATTTTCTTTAGATATCTTCTCTCTTTTCATTTTTATACTGAGCATCTGTTTATTTATTACAACTATTACTATACATTTATCAATTAAGTCACTTCATTCTTACGTATATCATCTAGGCTGCCCAAGGAGGTTGGGTCCCTTTTTGAGTCTTGGTTCTAACAAGGTTATAAAATGTAACGAGTTTTACCTTTCCACTGTCACCCCAGGATTGCCCCGTTGGGGCTTTGGGCCTATATTTTTGTAAAGATACTTTGAGAAATGCTCCATTGTAAAAAGTGCTATATAAATAAATTTGTCCTTGACTCTTCTGTTCTCAGGAATGGGCAGCAGTTTCTGGCAATGTTTCATTTACAGCTAGGGAGTCTATCCAGCAGAATGCATTGCAGGCATGCCCTGGATGGGCTAGTTCATTGTAGCATGTGCTGGGGTCACTACTGATAGGTTGCCCAATAACTATAGGCTGATGAAGTTAAAGGATTGGCCAATCTAGTGTTCTATTGTTGGGCGCTCAGGAGCATCTAGACATTTGTAATGCACCATGACACATCTTCTACAAGTCTCTGGAATTGTAGAGGAATGACTATTATTTTATTGGTTTATTGTTTTATTATTGTTATGATGAGGATGGTCCAAAGCTTTGTCTAACACACTGGTTTAAAAGCTCAGATGTTTAGTTAATTGAGAGTCTGTGACCGTAAGGCCCATAGCAATAGACATCTCCTGTCAGGATCAAAATATTCCATCACAGTGATCAGTCTATCAATCAGGGCAACTGTGTATTGATTTTCCCATACTGACGCCCAAACCATGTCAGTTCATAATACGTCTATAGCTTGAAGGCGATAAAATAGTTTATTCCACAGAACAGTGTTGATAAATCATTTCATTTACATATTTCAGTGCATGTGTATTTTTAATTGTTTTGATCATTTATTTCTTGTGAGACAGTGCTTAGAGGTTGTTTTGTTATGTCATGAACTACATTTTCCAAGCAACGTAACCTCTGACTATACTAACTATAGACCTCAGACTACTGTAGCATTCTCAACTGTGTTGAAGTGCACAATCATTTCATTTAGACAGAACACAAAAACAATTCAAGTTCACTTTGGGTTGCTCTCAGGGCTTTCCAAGAACAAATCAGGTTTTATGTCTATTATGGATTCTTAATGAGATTGTGTAGTGTAATATCTTTAAAGAAAGTAGATGAGTAAAAATGTGGAGTATGGAAAATATTTAGAGTTAAACATCTGGTGCTTCCAAAAAACCAAATGTTGGACACAAGACTGTGTACATTTGTACTGTGGACAATTGTGTACATCTGATTATTTTCTGTTCCAAATACATCACTATTTTGCAACTGTTTTTCCAATGACATAGATCACAAAGGGTATTCATTATGGCAGTAAGACTGGGATTAGGCACAGCAAATCAGGGCTCGATGTAGATGAGTGTATCTATGGATTCAAAAGGAGAAAAGGGCAAACGTTATGCAAACCTGGTCCAGAGAGAGCATCTAGGGTGAGCATGACTGGAAAAGTCTCACATCATTTATCAATCTGAGTTCAGTTAAGCACACACACACACACACACACACACACACAGTGCTTTTACCTAGCTTGAACCCTAAAAGCAGGAGCATGGACAGTCCTCAATAGGCTCATTGTTTGAAAACCTCCTGTCTGACCCATTCTAACCCCATTAGTGCAATTTAAAAAGTCAACAGATCTTTCAGCTTTTTTTCAGTCTGATTTTTTTCAGCCTGTCATTTTTGGTGGGTTTCTTGTTGAAAATGAGCAAGAAATGTGGTTAATGGCATTGGTTTCCCTCTTTGAGGAAGACTTTTGAAATTATTTTATCTGGACAATTTAATGGGCAGCAGCTGTTGCTCCATGTCATTTTGGAGCCTGCTTAACGATGTCTCTTGCCTCATGTAACCCAAGCGTCATTCAAAAAATGTGTATATAATATCCGTAGAAACTGATGGAAGGAAGAGTGAGAGAGGAAAGTCAGATGAAAGTGCTAAACTATTAGCCCAAAGCCAACATCATACACTTAGACACAAGGTGTGTGCTATACTGAGTAATAAGTTTGTAGTAGCCAGACATAATATGGTCTTCCGTTCTGCTACTCTCATTATAATTTCAATCACTAAGTAACTATATGAAAAGGATGTGTCTGTGACATGAAAGAGCCACTGAGACAGACAAAGAGAAAAAGAGGGAGGGTGTGGAAAGATTTATAATGAATTCTTCTACATGGCTGGAATTCGTCAGCATGTCTGGAGCGTATCTACTGCCTGAGGCTCTTGACTTTAAGGGAACAGAATTGCTTTACAGTATGTTACAGTTCCTACCAAACATGTCATACAAGGTATTTCATACATCTGCACTAAAACACACAGCCATTTTCCATTGGATACTGATGTAGTATTAATGGTTCTTGTTCTAATACCCGAGATACACTTTGAAAATTTTCACCGACAGGAATTGATGCATGTTGGAGGGACTAACTGCTAATTTGACTTCCAGAATGCACATATATAACCAAGTTTAGAGCCAGTACAGGTACAGTGAGGCAAAAAAGTATTTAGTCAGCTACTGATTGTGCAGGTTCTCCTACTTAGAAAGATGAGAGAGGTCTGTCATTTTCATCATAGGTACACTTCAATTATGAGAGACAAAATGAATGTTTTGTCTCTGTAGGATTTTTAAAGAATTTAATTGTAAACTATGGTGGAAAATAAGTATTTGGTCAATAACAAAAGTTCAGCTCAATACTTTGTAACATAACCTTTGTTGGCAAAGACAGAGGTCAAACGTTTCCTGTAAGTCTTCACCAGGTTGGCACACACTGTAGCTGGTATTCTGGCCCATTCCTTCATACAGATCTCCTCTAGAGCAGTGATGTTTTGGGGCAACACGGACTTTCAACTCCCTCCATTCTTTTCTATGGGGTTGAGGTCTGGAGACTGGCTAGGTCACTCCAGGACCTTGAAATGCTTTTTACGGAGCCACTCCTTTGTTGTGAGAGCCTGTGAGAGCCAGAAATCTTGCTTGTTTGTGATATAGTTATTTTCCACCATAATTTACAATTAAATTCTTTAAAAATCCTAAAATGTGATTTCCTGGATTTTTTTTTCTTATTTTGTCTTTCATAGCTGAAGTGTACCTATGATTAAAATTACAGACCTCTTTCATCTTTCTAAGTAGGAGAACTTGCACAATCAGTGGCTGACTAAATACTTTTTTTGCCCCACTGTAGATGCCATTTAACAACAGCATTATGTTCTGTGAAACAGGACAAAATGGATTTTGACTGGACCATAGTCACATAGTCTTTTTTTTCAACAGTAATGTAAATATGAATGGACTTTTAACAAGAAAACTGTGTCCAAATAATACATAAATGCTTCAGAGAAACTGTTATACACATGCTAAACCAATTTTTAATTATGGAAATTCACAATAATTATATAAAACACAGTAATGTACTCTTATGACCCTGTGTAGGGGAAAGCTGTAACACTTAAGAGGATGGTATCATTGACCTGATACTTTTGTTTGACGGAAGCCAAAGATGCATTGATAGACAGTTTTACAAACAACACAAAAGATTAGCCAGATGAAACAGAGACTCAACAAGTGAATGTGAACCAGTTTATAAAGTTATACATTAGACAGAATATTCAGATAGTGGGAGGACAAGCAAAGGAGTACTACTTACAACAGGACAGGCACATACCCTTACTGATGCCATTACAGCTTGTTACAAAAAAGTAGTGCCCAGGTAACTTGCACAAAAAGTCTCTAAACACACCACTAACAGAATTACAACAGTCTCTAGTTCAAACGTGAACTAACAAGCAAGCCAGCACACGACCGGTAAGGTAGTTACACACACACATGAATGACAGACTTAAGCCCCACCTCTGATCTTGGATCCGCAGCACTGATTGGCTGCTGAGGTGAGCAGCTGCTTACGGCCTCAGTGTCCGGAGTTAAAAGACACATTTTTATTTTCTATTATAACTTATAAATTTTAAGACTTCGGTCGTTGGGCATTGATTGGATGGACGTTAAACAGACACACATGTAACTGAGCTAGTTTATAGCTTTTAGGCTTACTGTCATGATTTACTGCATAGGTTAACCAAATGTTAACGAGCAAAAAGAGGCAACACCTATAGCAGTCCCATCCAGCAGCCTGGACACCCACTCCCTCTCACACCTCGCTCTGATTCGCCGACGTATTAAAGCCCCCACACCTGTCTCTCATCCTGACTCATGACCTACCTGCATTTAAGCAGATGTCATCTATGAATTCAACCTACTCAGATCTTTATCTTCGTTTATCGATCTCACCTTCAGCCCAACACTTGGGTACCTCAGCCTCGTTCGACCTGCTGCTTGTCGATTTTGGTTTGTCTGCCTGCTTATGCTTCTATTACAACTGGTTGTTGTTACCTGCACCCCTGCGTTCACCTTCACTCTCTGGTTGTGTTACACAACCAGTATAAGCAGTTTCCAACACAGAAGCAACTCTAATACAATACGATTGGCAGTCCTGCTTTAGCCTTGCCCCATGGGGCTAAACACATAGTGATGAGTAGATGTTGGGCCAGATCCTACCAGAGATTCAGAATTCAGTACAACACACAAAACAGCTTTATCTCAGTGGTGGATTTTGTACTCATTCAACTCAGTTTGCCATTCCATTAACATTAACAGCATTTACCAGGTGTCTTATTCCGAGTAACTTCCAAATGTTGTGCAATGTTACATCATACTCTGTTAGCATCTGAGGGTCAAGATATTTGCTTAAGGGCCCAACTATGGAAGCTTAGTGATTCTGGGTCTTGAACCCTCAACCTTATTTCTCTGAGCAAACCAACGCCTCCTGTTTAACCCGACTTACCCTTTTCAGGGTTGCAGAAAAAGATCTGGAGCATAACCATGAACAGTGCAGGCAGTGGTACACATTGGACAGGCTGCAACTCCATTACAGGGTTCTGTAAACACAGATCCTTCATGTTGCAAACCCCAACCAGGATTTAAACCCAGGCCCAGTTCTTGTTTTATAAATTGCATTGGTTAAACACCTCAGGTCTTCTGTCTTTAAGAAATTTATTGACGTACTGCGGGCTCACCTTTTGATCTTTTGAGAAATGTCGCAATAGGCATACCAACAGGAAACAACAACATCCCCTTTACTAAGAAATAGTGAATGCGACCAGAAGACGAGCATGTAATGCTTCCAGGGAACAAACAAGGCAGTAAAGACTGAGCTTTCCAGAGGACTTCCAACATTGTATCCATTGGATCCTTTTTTGCAATAACATTGACAGTGAGATGCTCTAGGAAATGCTTTGCTGGGAAACCTTGGGTCTTGGCATTCACGTGGATGTTACTTTGACATGGCACAAACCACTGACCTAAACATTGTTGCAGACCAAGTACACCCCATCATGGCAATGGTATTCCTATTGGAAATGGCCTCTTTCAGCAAGATAATGAGCCCTGTCACACTGCAAAACTATGTTCAGGTATTGTTTGAGGAACAGGACAAAAAGTTCAGGGTGTTGACTTGGCCAGAACACTTCCCAGATCACAATCTGATCAAGCATCTCTGGGATGTTCTGGAGAAACAAGTCCAATCCACGAACTCACCACAGGACTTAAAGGATCTTGCTAACATCTTGGTTCCAGATACTGTAGGACACCTTCAGCGGCACAAGGGGGGCCACAACACCACACAGGCTGTTCTAGTGTTAAGACTGATGTATTCACATAGAGACTGGCGAGAGAAACAACTTGATGCAAACCATACATGAAGTCATGCACGGTTGTTCTTGACACCAAAGCAATGCCTTCAGCAATTAGCAGAAAAATCAGCGTTCAGAGCCAGAATATAAAACTAGTGAGCTAAGAATAAAAGTATTGGATAACTTGAGGAGCCCATGCACTTCACCTGTCAAAAACATGACCACATGACATATCTGTTGAGTAGCATCCATCAATGCTAATGCATTTCTGTAATGGTTTGGGAATAAATCAAATGACAGAATGTCAACAAATCGAATGACAAAATCAAACAGCCAAGATATCTGCTTATTTAGCATTAAGTAGCAAAAAAAATCTAGCAAAGTGAAATCTATTTTACCCAAAATGTAATGACTTGATATTATTTTCAAATAAATAAACTTGTGAAACAGTGGTGGCTCTGGATTATTCAGAAGGTTTTGAGGTTAAACCCTGACTCTGCCAAACTGCCACTGCTGGGCCCTTTAACAAAACACTTCACCACTGATCTAGGAGGATCTACTAAACACTTTAAATATTCCATCTGAAATGGCTGTGCCATAATTTTGTAGCTGCATGAAGCCATTGTATTCATAGATTACACCCATATTGTGTCCTAAACCCCACCAGAAAGTCAGGATTAAATTACTTAAGAACTGAATTCTGTATTCCATGCACAGAAAATATATTGGATGAGAAAGTTCACAACTTGTTAACAGCATTAACCTCATAACTTTTGTACAAAGCTACACTACACATCTTACCATCTACATTTGAGATTGTATAATTTTTTCGTTTAAAGTACTTCAGTTAAAATACTAAAAGTCTCTTTTATGAATTTCTCTTGAAGGTCGATTTAGGTTAATCAGTACCCACATGCAATGGAAACAAAGCCTGTTTGTATTACGGATTCAAAAAAAAAAACATCTCCTCCTATCTTCCTTTCTCAAGACACAAACAGGAACTAAAACATTGACACTCTTCATCTCAGATGTGACAAATATTTTGCCAGGCAGCTTTTGGCTGCTTACACAAAGGGATTAGGTCCAATTCAAGTACCAAAACAAAAGACCCATGCATGTCCAAATAGTCTCTCTCTTGCTGCGTTTGTTTGAAAACTCGCAGGCCCTTTGGCAGACGAGCTTGCAGGGGAAGGGTAGTGTGTCTGCTTTATGGCTGTGCTGACGTCAATGGCATAATTCAGATAGTTAGCAGGGTGCAGGCTCCCCACTAGGTCACTGCCAATACCCGACACAGACTTGCATCTCCAAGCCAGAAAAACATCTGCTCATCTCATACAGCCCTCGGTCCCAGCTCATATCTTCCTGTCTGACTGCTACACTGCCTGATTTTACTGGTGTTCATTTTAGACAACATTTACAGCTGATTATAAGAAGTTTTATGCCAGGAGGGAAACACAATCCAGGAAACTGGGTATGTCTGGCTAAATGCCAGTCTGTACATTTACATCAACCCAACTGGCGCTGCATTTTTTTAAATGACCTTTTATGCGTAGTTTTATACACAAAACATTTTTTAGAAGAACAGACATATGAAGTTAAGCTAAAAGGATTCTTACAAAGAAATTTCATTTATTTTACTTCAGTTATTGATATTCTGATCAGAAGCAGATGGGTTGTGTTGACAGATCTCTTTCAAGCTGAAACCATGATGTGTGATGCCTAGTACAGAGGTATCTGCCCTTTCTGCTTGGCCCTAAAGATAGTAATGTGGAGTGCGATGAAGACCTGACGCCCCAGATGCCGTCAGAAGACAGAAAGGATCTTTCCGATCACAGATACACAAGCTCTCATCTTACCAACCAAAATATTAATACAGCCGTCAGCTGATGGAAAGCTACCAAGCTTTATCACCAAGGAAGGGTGGCAGGGTATTAAAGGAATACACCAGTGTTTTTCATTCTAATCTCTAACACATTAGGAGCATATGAATGAATACTATGTAGAGTTTAATATGTGCTGAAAATAGCACTGAAATCCTGTTTACTTCTAAATGAAAGTCAAAAGGGGAGTCAGTAGGGCAGTTGTTGGCGCCGTCAACAAATACTGATAGGTGCATCAGTATGGGCAAAAGTCTTAGGCCACCATTTGATTACTTACATATATATTATCTCAGTCCCTTTATTACAAATACAACCAGAAACTACAGGACCTTTGTATGCAGTATTAAAAAAAAAAACTGAAAAAAAAGCAACCCAACAACAACAAAAAAAAGAAATAAGACAACATAGCTTCTATAGGCTACAGTGCCAAGGATTTCATTGGGATGCCAATTTGACTCTTCTACAGTTGATCAGGAATGGTCTTTTTGGATTTTTTTTGTTTGTTTATTTGGATTTATTTAACATTGCTATCAACATCAATGGCCATTTTAGCAACAGACACACAAGGTTACATCTTCTACATGACCAGTCAGATATACACACAGGCCAATATAGTGTAATCAATTAACTTAATGCATGTCTTTGGACTGTGGGAGGAACCGGAGCACCTGGAGTAAACCCATGAGGACACAGAGAGGACTCCACACAGAAAGGACCCAGGTCGCTCCACCCTGGGATTGAACTGAGGGCTTTCTTGCTGTGAGGCAACGGCGCTACCCACCGCCACTCCAATCTTTTTGGAAGAGGAACAGGGTGAATATGCTAAAGCTCACAAAGATTTGAATGAAGATCTCTGGAAAAATCCAATTTTAGAAATTTTTGGCTGCAATAGTCGACAATATGTTACAGTGGTGCTTGAAAGTTCGTGAACTCTGTAGAATTTTCTATATTTCTGCATAAATATGACCTAAAACACCATCAGATCTTCACACAAGTCCTAAAGGCAGATAAAGAGAACCAAGTTAAACAAATGAGACAAAAATATGATAATTAGTCACTTACTTATTGAGGAAAATTATCTGATATTACATGTTAGTGAGTGGCAAAAGTATGTGAACCTCTAGGATTAGCAGTTTATTTGAAGGTGAAATTAGAGTCAGGTGTTTTCAATCAATAGGATGACAGTCAGGTGTGAGTGGGTCTCCTGTTTTATTTAAAGAACAGGGATCTATCAAAGTCTGCTCTTCACAACACACATTTGTGGAAGTGTATCATGCCACAAACAAAGGAGAGAAAAAGAGTTCATCAGGCTGAAAAAGGTTACAAAACCATCTCTAAACAGTTTGGACTTCACCAACCCAAAGTCAAACAGATTGTGTACAAATGGAGGAAACTCAAGACCATTGTTACCCTCCCCAGGAGTGGTCGACCAACAAAAATCACTTCAAGAGCAAGGTGTGTAATAGTTGGCGAGGTCACAGCAGATCCCACTGAAGGTGTCTCTCACATTGGCTAATGTTAATGTTCATGAGTCAACCATCAGAAGAACACAGATGAAACAACAATGATGTGGATGGCAGGGTTGTAAGGAGAAAGCCACTGCTCTCCAAAAACAACATCACATGGACAACCCAGAAGGCTATTGGAAGAATGTTTTGTGGACGGATGAGACCAAAATGTAACTTTTTGGTTGAAAAAAAGCGTTATGTTTGGAGAAAGGAAAAACACTGCATTTCCAGCATAAGAACCTTATCCCATCTGTGAAACATGGTGGTGGTAGCATCATGGTTCGGGGCTGTTTTGCTGCATCAAGGCCAGGACAGCTTGCCATCATTGATGGAACAATGAATTCTGAATTATTTCAGAGAATTCTAAAGGAAAATGTCAGGACATCTGTCCATGAACTGAATCTCAAGAGAAGGTGGGTCATGCAGCAAGACAACGACCCTAAGCACACAAGTCGTTCTACCAAGAACGGTTAAAGAAAAGAATGGTTAAAGTTAATGTTTTGGAATGGCCAAAGTCAAAGTTCCCTGACCTTAATCCAATCGAAATGTTGTGGGAGGACCTGAAGTGAGCAGTTAATGTGAGAAAACCCACCAACATCCCAGAGTTTAAGCTGTTCTGTACAGAGGAATGGGCTAAAATTTCCTCCAAGCCGGTGTGCAGGACTGATCAACAGTTACAGGAAACGTTTAGTTGCAGTTATTGCTGCACAGGGGGGTCACACCAGATATTGAAAGCAAAGGTTCAAATACTTTTGCCACTCGCTAATGTTAAATACTGGATCATTTTCCTCAATAAATAAATGACCAAGTATAATATTTTTGTCTCATTTGTTTAACTGGGTTCTCTTTATCTACTTTTAGGACTTGTGTGAAAATCTGATGATGTTTCAGGTCATATTTATGCAGAAATATAGAAAATTCTAAAGGGTTCACAAACTTTCAAGCACCACTGTATATATGAGCATTATACTATTGCTAAAACAACAAATCTAATGGTGGTATGATTGTATAAGACTTTTGCACAGTACTGTAGTTCAAAATTGGTAAAATGCACCCGTTTACATGAGTACATTTTTTAGGAGGAAGAACTTACGGTCATGCATTGCCAACTTATGCCAACCATGAATGATTTCCTTCAAATTTCAGTGTGCAAGCATGATTCAATCATCTATCAAGGAGTATCTCGAATACTCAAACACAATTTTTCAGACAACAACTCACTACCAATTTATTTAGGATTTTTCCTCAATTTTAATACAACGATTTTAATTATAAATAATATAACCAGCACAACAATTAGAGTGAAATGTTGAATCTTAAAAAAATATATTTTCAGAAATTCAGAATTTATTAGTATTTGGTATGTTTCCCTTTTGCTATAATAACAGCACACACTTGAGATGACATGGACTCCACTAGTTTGTTCCAAAGACGATCCATGTTGTCCCAGCATGATTTTGCAATATGAATATTATTAGAAACTCTTGTGATTACTGAAAGCTTGACTTTCTCTTTCTCCAAGTGCCCCCATAAATGACATAGGTCAGATGACTCTGGAAGAAGGATCATGACAGTCAGCACTTCATGATTTTCTGTAGTCTTCAAGTAGTTGTTGCAAAGCGTTGAGCTCTATTTAGGTCCAAGCAAGCATTTTCACTAGTGATCTCAGACTTTTGGCTCCAAATTTACGTGTTTAATTAATATCTTCTTGGTCCAAGAAATGTGGCTAAATACGGGTTAATTTTCCTGTTCGATTGTATTGGCAGAGACACTTTTATTAACAGATTTGATTACTTGCCCTTTAACGTACAACTGAACTCCTTTTTTCTCTCTACAGGGAAGTGTGTCCATTATTATTTGTGGGAATTATCCATGTGCTTCAGGCATGGCTGATTGCAACTGGTATGCAAAACACAGGAGTATTTCTTCACTGTCTCAGTTTGTTTGAATAAGTGGTGATTAGAATTAAGAGACCACAAACATTTGGGGAAATGTTATGGAAAATTCTTTCAGAACATGACAAAGTTGGCAGCGCACTGTTCAAGATCTGTTCAAGATGAGTGCTGTTATAACAAGTGGAGTTTATAATCTGGGTCGAAGACACGAGCAGTTTTACATAATCCTTATGCAAGAGGCATTATCAAGTGCAAGAGGGGTGTACTCGAATTTCAAATCAAACCTGGGAAAACGCACCGCAGAACAGGTAATGAACGTCAGATATCTATCCAGTAACAAAGCAACACACTTTTTGGTAGAACAATGCAGTACAATAGCTTATACAAGCTGTACTGATTTGAACTGATGGGTGTATGGGAGTTTCTGGCAGTTCAGGGGAAACACGCACAAGGCAGCATAGATCATATATCACACTGCTGACAGAGGTTGAAGAAAAACAGCATGGATCATTATCAAATTATTGGACTTGTATATTATGGTAGGATGAGATGAGGGGATATGGGGGCTTGTTTTTAATGTGTCAGGGTAATAAATCAATGGAACATGGTTTTCTAGATCCACCGTGTTCTTTGCTGACTACACTAACAATTTCATGAGCAGCAAGGTCTCAGTGTGTAGTGCTGTTTCAGCCATAATATGCACTTTTGGATCATTTAAATTAAGATATTTGGTATTTTACCCTTGATGCAATCCCTATCATAGAAAGTGGAATTCAATTCGTACATTGAATTTTGCTCCCAAAAATTCAGAAGTCAAACATGGGCATCCTAAATAAAACACTGACTGGTGCGATCTTCCAGAGATGACACACGTAATCCAGTCCAGTCGGTGGTGATAATGCACCAATACGGTATGCAAATCAGAATAAAACTCAAAAAAAGAAGACGACGAACTAGGGCGAGATCATAACCACATTATGTATATTATATTACTATTATATTATTATGTATATCAGCAGCAAAGTCATTATATCAGTCTATGGGTGCGATTTCAGACACACCCATACACTCGGTACCAATGTCCCAGTGATGAGACTTGCTGAAACTGTGTTCACTTCAGTGGCTATTAAGTTTAATTTTATATTCATTTTTTTATGTCATGTATTTATTTTTGACTTATTTCATGTATTTAGATAGAGCTGCTACAACAGGCTGCCCCTCACTAGGGGTGGTGCCAAGTAAAAAAGTATTTATTGATTATTATTATTGAAATACATTGCTTTATTCATGCTTTAATCATTAATTACATATGACTAATTTGGGGATCCGGAACGGATTAAATACTGTTTTAATTGCTTGCTATGTGGAAATTTGATTCCAACTTCGAACAAAATCTGAGTTTGAACGGCCTTCTGTAACAAATTAAGTTCAAATTCTGAGCTTCCATTATATATGGTACAATTTCTGCTGTGGCAAATGTAACGCAAAAAAATTCACTATCATAGATATAATGTTACAAAAGCATCTAACCCTGTTCATCTTTAGAAGCTCTTCATCACTGAATGTAGCAGGGCTGGATTGAGACAGTACAATGTACTAATTCAAAGGTTTTGGCAACCCTCCGGTCATGCACTGTGCATAAATTGATCTGATGGGTCTGTGCGCCGACACACATCAGGAGGTACCCAATAACACAAAAGTACAATCTAATAAGGCCAAACAACCAAATACCCATACACAACCACACACAATGAATGCAATTATTCCTAAAAAGAAATTCTTAGAAACTAATAACTTGTACCAGAATTGTTCCATGAATGCATATAATCCCATCAATATCTGATTTAAACAGTTACCAAATTATTCAAATGGTTATATGAATAGCAAGGTTTTGGATATCAGTGTAAAAGCATTATCAGAATCAGAATCTGATAAAGACTCCTGCAATTATTTTGGATGTTTACTGTTAATCAAATCCATAGTTTCTAACTCTGTATTCAATTTGCAACCACAGAAAGTTGCAAATAAATGTTATTACTAAAGGAACATAACCAGTTAGTGGACATTTTTACAGCCACAGACCTTCAGTCGATTCGTTTTCCCATCATCTGACAGAAAATACATATTTTTAAACTGAATTTCATGCACTTGCATGTACACAGCTTTGTTGAGGATTTCGACTCCATCACACACATTTAAAGGCTACATACACACACAGTCAAATAGCATTTCAGTAATCTGCTAGTCCTACTTCAGGCTGACAATATTATTGTCTATATAATGTTGACGCTGATGTTCTTCAGGCAATAGCACAGAGCGTATACTTAACAATAGTTTAGTACTATTGTATACAATAATGCCACATGACAGTTCTCCAGTTCCAAAGCCACCAGAAACATGAAGCCTGCATGACGCAGATGAAGATGCGACAACTCATGATCCAAATGTGGTAAATGACAATGATGCAGTTGAAACATTATGCCTTGTTATTCTCATCAGACTCTGCTGATCTTATTTTAATGTTTCTCAAAATTCCTCTGTGAAACAGCAAATCTGTAGTGTAGTGTTCAGCTTGACACTGTCAGAATCTCCAAGTAGGTATCAGATTTTTTTAAACAGCATTCTCTACAAACAAATTTTCCAGTGGCGTGTTGTAGCATTTCTTCTTTTCAGTCAAATTACTTATATAAATATATTGGATAATTAGAAGGGTGCTTTTGTGGTGTAGTTGCAATTCTCTAGCCCACCAGTGTGGTGACCAGTGTTTGGGTCTCAGTGATTGCCCATGTCTTATGAGGGGAAGTCGGATAGCCAATTATTTCCCAACACTGCAATTGCAATTCCAACCAGCCCTTTGATGTTCAGGGTACAGGCTTGATAAGTCTTAAAAATCTACCACACCAAGCAAACCACACAAAAATTATCCCCATTATCCCCATCAACAGCAGTATCGTAGTGTTCACTCTCAATAGATTGTTCACCTAGATGTCTGTAGCAGGAAACTGGACTGGATCAGTTGCCAGTCTCTGACGAGTGTGCAGAAAAACAACAAAATACACAGATAGCACTGTGTAAAAGAGTCAGGCAAGGACATCAAGAGTGGCAGGATCTGGGACACTGAGGCTGGGAGGCAAAAATCATTGGCTTTTAATCAAATTCTTTTGGATCAGCAGTTGAAACACCAAACCAGGCACCCACAAACTCTAGCTGAAGGGCACACCCAGTGAAAATGTACAGCTAAAACTAATTACGTCTATCTTAAGACACTGGCTACTATGTAGTATTACCAGTAATGTCAAAATTATAAACTATATAGTATGTAGTATGCACCTTGAGACGAGTGTATTATGTAAAAGATAAGGAAAATATTGTATTAGAAAAATTAAATGTACAGTACCATGCAAAAGTCTTAGACCACCAGTACATTAAATACACAATTGTTTTAGCAATGGTATAATGGCCATATATAATTATTTCTCAGTCTATTTGTAAAATGTAGAAATAGAATATTAAAATGACTCTTCTACAGTCAGAGGAAACTTGATCAGGAATGGTTTTTTGGAAGGGTAGCAGCCAAGAAACCACTTGAACAGGGTGAAAAGGCTACAATATGCTGAAGCTCACAAAGGCAGGAATGAAGATCTGTGGCAGAGTATTATGGAGTGACAAATCCAAGTTTTTTGGATATTTTGGGTCTAATCGTTGACAATTTGTTATATAGGGTCGTTATATGGTGGCCTAAGACTTTTGAAAACGGCTATATGTTATTGGATTATTGCCAATATCAAATTTTTGGCATTATTTTTTTATTTGGTTGACTTTGATCCAAAAAAAAATAGAGAAGAATATTATATTGTAAAATGTATGCCTGAAACATTATTTAGTACCAGTAACACTGTGTTAAGTGAGCAAATTTTGTGCTGTACAGGGTGTCTGGATGTAAGTACCGTATTTTTTGGACAAGAAGGTGCACTTAAAATCCTTTAATTTTCTCAAAAATCGACAGTGCACCTTAAAATGCGGTGTGTCTAATGTATGAATTAATTTTGGTTGTGCTTTCTGACCTAGAACCGATTGTAGATGGTACACGGCGCTCATAAATCTGTCAAAATGTTTTAGCACGGTCTTGATAGGTTACGAAGCTCACGGCAACCGTAGTGCGCAGCATCGCGGAGTAATACGGTATGTGCTTCAGCATTAGGGTACGTGCATTCATTCATTCATTTTTGAAGCGGATTTCAAACACAACGCTATCAGTCACGCAGTACAACATGGACATAGAGCAGCTGTGAAAGAATTCAACATTAACGAATCAATGGTACGGAAGTGGAGGAAGCAAGAAGACGCCCTGCGCCAGGTAAAGAAGACCAATCTGAGCTTCCGACGGAACTTAAGAGTTTTGTTTCGCCTTATAACCCGGTGCGCTTTATGTATGAAAATAGATCCGTTAGCAGTCGATCGTTGATATTGCGTCTTATAACCCGGTGTGCTTTATAGCCCGAAAAATACGGTAAATTAAAAATAAATGGTTTTGACTGGTTATTTTAAATGAGTGTATTATATATTGCAACGTCAAATATCCTAATGGCAGAAAAATGGGAGAATTCTAGCCTCCCCTTATCTGAGCCAGGATAAAAGCTTATTTACATATTTTAGTAGAGGGCAGTAGTGCAAGATATATTCTAATCATAGATTTCTCAACTTTAAAACGGTATTTAAATTTGTGAGCATTTTGCAATTCCACCTTCCCCAAGACCCCAAATGTCCACCTCTGACTGGAGACCAGAACTGTTTGAAAATATTTGTAATGATGTCATGATATCTCCAGGGGTTTGGAGTACATAAACATGGCAAACGGCTCAGATCTAAGGCCAGTTTGGCACGTAGGAGAGGTCCGAGGGCTTTGGGACAGCGGTGTGGTATTTCTCACCTCTGCATGCAGAATCAACACACAGCGAACATCAGTCGAGCAGACAGCCTACTACGACATGTAAACATCGTACACAAAGTTTCTCACATCACTCAAAGTCACCTAGCGGTTAAGCGTGGATGACAAATGCCAACAGAGTCATGTAGCTATGCACAGCGTCACTCTCTCTCTCTCACACAGTACTTCCTGAGTAACAGCTTAAACCGACCCACAGACACACACTGAAACACACCCAGAGTTGGACACTTGACTCGTAGGATGTGGTGTGGCGGTAAAATATGGCCAAGCAGTCATGGTTATCACACAAGCTAACATTGGGCTGACGTTTTCCACCAGACGAGAGGACCCTCTGTGTTTGGGTGGGCTGTTGCTCCCACTGTTGCTATGGCCACCACGCCTGAGGCAGATGATGGGAAAGGACTTGGCTGGCCATACTCTGTCATTTCTAGACAGCAGTTCCACTTAATGAGTGAATTTTATGACGCAATAAGGCAATGTTTTTCACCACTACCACATCTGAAGCATATTATGTGATTATGGCAAGCAATCATTTTTAACATGTTTCCCTCGAACCTCAAACCTGTTTACTCCAGTCTTCCAGTCTTACTTATTAGGAGGTCTAATGGCCGTTGCCTTAATGTTCAATAAATGGTTCAATAAATCACATATTTCTGTAGAGCACATTCATTAATTCCATTAAGACATTTTTAAATTAAGCTGTAACCCAGTATAATTCATCTATTAATTTGTCAAGTGAATGAATTTGTGGTTACTGTATGTCTGATTGCACTTGAATACCAAAAAACCACAGAGAAAGTGACTGTCTAGAATTACTCCTTCCTGCATTGCTCCAGTGTCGGAAAGTTGGATAAAACTACATAGCTTCAGTTTATTTCCTGGTCATGATCAAAGGGGCTCTGGTGCCCAACCTTTGACAACACAGGGTGCAAGCAAAAGTGTGCCCTGGATGGGTCACTGTTGCAGGGCCAGGGGATGATCCCCAAAGGCCTCCCTCCTCAAATACACCCAACCCTGCCTGCTCGTAATGTCTGACCTGGCCAGGCTGCTGAGAGGGTAGGCTACCTTATCAGGCCACTAAAACCACCCCGAGCACCAGTAGTTTTTTAGTAGAATTTGTGTTACGTATTTCCCAGATGTAGCTACTGAATATAATGCATCTCGGAGGCTCAATAATGGACAAATCTCCCAAAGGAGATCACATGCAAGTATCAAAAACAACAAACAATAAGAACCATACTAAAACTCTGATGGACAGTCTACAGTGGCATCTCAAGAATCCCACTCAAAGGGATTAGGCTATTACACTAGCATTGATTACAGATGAAATAAATATAATTCGTACTGTTGTTAACTGCAGCACTGCACAAAACAAAGAAGTGCAGAAAAAGCAGGTAACACAACAATAAAATAGAAATACATTCATTAAAAAATGCTTTTATTCTTTCAGTAAAGGGAGCTGTTAGCTGATGGAGAACATGCTTTAGTGAGAATTTAGTGAGTAAAAGGAAGCTTGCTGAAGCCACTTCCAGCCTGAAACCACACCACTTACAGCAGCATGTATTTCAAGAAGAAATTGATATAAACTATTTTTATATAAACCTGTATGTAAATATGTGTATACAATATAAAATATACATATACAAATATACATACACACACTACACATACATATACAATATGAAATATAAAAATGCATATTTAGGCTGGATGTGTATATGCATACAGTGGCTTGGAAAAGTATTCGGCCCCCTTGAACTTTTCAACCTGTTGCCATATTTCAGGCTTCAAACATAAAGATATGAAATTGTAATTTTTTGGGAAGAATCAACAACAAGTGGGACACAATTGTGAAGTGGAACGAAATTTATTGGATATTTGAAACTTTTTTTAAGAAATAAAAAACTGAAAAGTGGGGTGTGCAAAATTATTCGGCCCCTTTACTTTCAGCGCAGCAAACTCACTCCAGAAGTTCAGCGATGATCTCTGAATGATCCAGTGTTGACCTAAATGACTGATGATGATAAATAGAATCCACCTGTGTGTAATCAAGTCTCCGTATAAATGCACATGCTCTGTGATAGTCTCAGAGTTCTGTTTAAAGCGCAGAGAGCATCATGAAGACCAAGGAACACACCAGGCAGGTCTGAGATACTGTTGTGGAGAAGTTTAAAGCCGGACTTGGATACAAAAAGATTTCCCAAGCTTTAAACATCTCAAGGAGCACTGTGCAAGCGATCATATTGCAATGAAAGGAGTATCAGACCACTGCCAAATCTACCAAGACCCCGGCCGTCCCCTCTAAACTTTCAGCTCAAACAAGGAGAAGACTGATCAGAGATGCAGCCAAGAGGTCCATGATCACTCTGGATGAACGCAGAGATCTACAGCTGAGGTGGGAGACTCTGTCCATAGGACATACAATCAGTCGTACACTGCACAAATCCTGGCCTTTATGGAAGAGAGGGCAAGAAGAAAGCCATTTCTCAAAGATATCCATAAAACGTTTGCCACAAGCCACCTGGGGAGACACACCAAACATGTGGAAGAAGGTGCTCTGGTCAGACGAACTTTTTGGCCACAATGCAAACGTTATGTTTGGCGTAAAAGCACACAGCTCATCAACCACTCACCCTGAACGCACCATCACCACTGTCAAACATGGTGGGTGGCAGCAATCATGGTTTGGGCCTGCTTTTCTTCAGCAGGGACAGGGAGAAGGTTAAAATTGATGGGAAGATGGATGGAGCCAAATACAGGACCATTCTGGAAGAAAACCTGTTGGAGTCTGCAAAAGACCTGAGACTGGGACGGAGATTTATCTTCCAACAAGACAATTATCCAAAAAACATAAAGCAAATCTACAATGGAATGGTTTCACAAATAAAACGTATCCAGGTGTTAGAATGGCCAAGTCAAAGTCCAGACCTGAATCCAATTGAGAATCTGTGGAAAGAGCTGAAAACTGCTGTTCACAAAACGCTCTCCATCCAACCTCACTGAGCTCGAGCTGTTTTTGCAAAGGAAGAATGGGCAAAAATTTCATTCTCTCGATGTGCAAAACTGATAGAGACATACCCCAAGCGACTTGCAGCTGTAATCGCAGCAAAAGATGCACTACAAGTATTAACGCAAGAGGGACGGATATTTTGCACGCCCCACTTTTCAGTTTTTTATTTCTAAAAAAAGTTTCAAATATCCAATAAATTTCATTCCACTTCACATTTGTGTCCCACTTGTTGTTGATTCTTCACAAAAATTACAATTTCATATCTTTATGTTTGAAGCCTGAAATGTGGCAAAAGGTTGAAAAGTTCAAGGGGGCCGAATACTTTTGCAAGCCACTGTATGTAGTATATATATATATATATATATATATATATATATATATATATATATATATAAAATAGTTAAACTTATATATAACATATTGTAGACTACTAGACCTAAAAAAATCTAACTTGGATTCACTTTTCCAATGATCTTCATTCCAATCTTTGTGAGCCTATTCACCCTGTTCCCTTCTGGAAAAGTGGTTTCTTGGCTGCTACCCTTCCCTGTTCAAGCTTCTTCAGACTGTAGAAGGGTCAACTTAGCATCCCAATGAAGTTGCCAGATGCTGATATTGCTAAGTGTAAGGGGAGGTCACAATAAATAACATATAAAAGCTGTTTTGTTTTTTCTGTTTTAAATACTTCACACATAGTTTCTGTATTTTCTGGTTGTATTATAACAAGGAGACTGAGAAATCATTATATATAGTCATTATACCATTGCTACATCAATGGTATATCTAATCTAATGGTGGCCTCAAGACTTTTGCATAGTTCTGTATATAGTATCACATCATCAGAGAAAGACAATAGGAAAAACAAAACACAAACACACAAAGTCAACAGAGTCGTCCAGATGGCAGTCATCACAATACCACCCAAAGTCATCACCCTGGTCACAGAAAATAGCGGCTCAAACCATAAACCATAACAAACTGAGAGTGGAAGCATCAGACCAGAGCTTTTACTCCTCAACTCCAGCACAAAACAAGAAGAAAGTGCACAAACACACGTCGTGAGTGATCAGGCACTGTGCTTAACTCTAATCAAGCCAAGCGCACACACATACACACAGCAGCGGTCTGGAAGATGAAGCCCAGTAGAATTACGGGCCTGGAAATTTCCCTTCTAATGCTCAGGCCTATCAAAGCTCTGTCGCGACCAGAGAGCGGACTTAACCACAGACCAAGCTAGCTTCACGGTGCAATCATGCAATCACTGTTCCAATTTAAATACAAAACAAACAAAAAAAAGGGAAATGAAAAGAAGCTAACTGAACTGAAAACTAAAAACCCAAACAAATATGATTTCTTTTCTAAGTTAGGATGCGTAGCACAAGATAAATGACAGACAAACAGAGATGCCTCAGTATCATGATTGTTTGCAGCCTGGGGAAATACAGAGACTAGTTTTGCTCTGAACATCAATTTTATTGACTTATGTGTGGACACTTTGACCGAATGTTACAAAATGTTCTAATGTAACCACGGTTTAAGACAGGATAGAAAATGATATGTGCATAAGGCCAGATGAGTCCAAAAGTCCAAAGGAACAAAATTCTGGAAATATAGACCTGGACCACCAACAGTGACTGAGAAAGAATCACTGCTCGAATGTTTTCCTTTGTAACCGAATGGGGACAAACACTCCATTAGTGACCCCAGTTAGCCTGCTTAGCCATGCATGAGGATGAGGTCAGTTGAGGTTCTGTCTCGGAAAACTGCCTGAATGTGTATGTGTATCTTCCAACTCCTGACACCACACAGCCCGAGAACAAATAGAAACTATGGCCAAGAGATGAAGGAAAGGTCTCACTCACTGAACATTTTAGGACAGTTGACCTCGCAGACCTTAAGCATTAAAAAGGGTGGTGCATTACCACTAATATAACAGAATATGACCACAGTAAACGTACTATTTTATACTCATTTCTGATATTCTGACTAATTGCATGCTACCAAATTCCAAATTAGTTTGAAACTGCAATTCCACTGTAAAATCAACTTATATCTATATATATATATATATATCTATATATATATATACTATATATATAGTATATATATAGTTCAAAATGCAATTCCACTGTAAAATCACTTTTTTTTCATATATATATAAATATATATATATATATATATATATATATATATATATATATACACATGTAGTATAAGTGATTTTATACATATATATATACATATATACTGTAAAGTCCACTTTATTACATATATATATCAAATATATATATATAATATTATTTTATACATCTATATATCCATTATACTATACATATATATATATATATATTATACATATATATATATATATACATATATATATTACAGTGGAAATTGCAGTTTCAACTAAGTTGGAATTTGGGTAGCAATGCAATATCAGAAATGAGTAATAAAATAGTACAAGTTAGTGTGGGTCATATTCCTGTTATATTACTGTATATATATATATATATATATATCTAACCAGGCCATTAACTGAGGTAGTAATAGGCAGAAAATATAAAAAAGATCATCATTGTACAGTGCTTTTCTATTTTAACAAGGAACACTTGCGAAAATAATCTAATATCATCTAATTTTGTATTATTGTTTTTTCAAAGTTAGTTTTTTTTATGTATTTTAAAACGCAAGTTAAAACATTTATCATGAATTAAAGTTAGAATTTAAAAACATAAGTCAAATAAAATCCACACTTTCATATCACTACCGAAACAGTTTGTAGTAGTTGTAGTAGTTGTAGTCCCATAGACTTATTTTGGCCACAGCCCTGCATGTTAGAGCAGGAAGTGAGACTGCACCCCTGGCGCTCATGGCCACATGGTATTTAGATCCCACTGTTTTGAAGCAAATGTGCCAGAAAGTCTGAAATCAGAATGTGACATTTAAACATTTCCACCACCCCAGTTACGTGTTTATTTTTGTGGTTTAATAAAAAATGTTTTGATTACATGTGATGTTTTATGTGTTTACAACTGTTCAGAGCAGTGTTTGCTAGCAATGTACTTACCAGCTTTTTTGAATTATGCCTCAAAATTAAGTACATTACCATAACAGACATTACTGCTACATTTGGTTCTGAGAGAGTAAAATATTTTCAAACATACATATATAAAACAAAAACACAATAAGAACCTGATTGTACTTTTATTGGAAATGTGAATATAGATATGGTACAATATCAAACAGCTATTTTATAAAAAATGTTTTATCAAGTTTTTATTTTGACTTTGAATTCGTTCATTAGACTGGTCCATTTCTGGATTCATCTGGTGTAAATCTGGCCAAGATCGTAATCACGCATCTAAATCAGTGTTACTGATCAGGCAGAGGTAAGCATGTTAACACTTAGGAATTACCTGGATTTCTTCTTTAAGTACTCAAAACATGGTCTAATCTCCATTTAAGTCACCATAAGCACCAAACTCATTCTGCCTATACTGCTAGCACACAATGACTTTAGTTAACACATTGCTGATTCATTCTGACTTGGTCATTCCACAAACACACTCATTTCATCACTCATTTTCTTCTTATAAAACCAGTTTGTAGTTTTATAAGAAACTGAATTTTTGGTCAGTGCAAGGTTCAGATCCCCTGTGCCTTTATACGGCAGGCCACCTCTCCAACCTACACCTTTAATCTCATATCATTCAGGGAATCACTTGACTATCGGCAAAGTCAAGAGCCCAAAGGTTCATATACTATTCCAGTGTTCACTGTGAAGGAACATATTTATGTTAGTCAGGCATAAGGTAGATAAATATCAGCCCATAATTCACGTGCAAGTTATGCAGGTAAGGGTCAAAGGATTCCAATATTAGAAAGTAATAGACGAGTCGTAGGCAAGCTGGAAGGGAATCTCATATGCAAACATATCCAAAAAGTCATGAAACAAAATGCCCTATACATACTCAAAACACTGACAGCATGTGTGTGGTCTTGAAATCATAGCCACAAGAAGATTCACAACCAAGCCTGAGCCCACATGCTTAAGAACACTTACTCACGTGCACACATGTTGTGTTATTATGTTGGTGTCATATGAAAGCACCTGCTTGGTTTGGATCTAGATGGATATCCAGTGGTTTTACTTTATCCATCTGGTAAAAAGTGACATCATCAGTGGGGAGGCAAACCCACACAACCATGCAGCTGTATATGTGTGACAAAACAGGAACTGCCTTTGTTATTTCCTGGATACCATCATAATGCAACTCACTATAAGCTTTCCTCGGATGAGTGACCCATTCATACAACAAAGGGGCAAGAACACAAACGTTACACTGTAAAATTATTTATTATTAAAATTCACTTATGCCCATACTACATTAGTGTGGACCTGCTGAATAGCCAAAACTTCTTAATAGCCTCTTAAGTTAATTACAGCCATTAGTTTTGTTGGTACGGAAACAAATGCTGAGGTCACGTCTTCCTCTGAACAGGGGATTGCCCAAACCCCAGTGGTCAAGCTGGTATTGCTCCAGCATTACTCAAAAACATTTCCACTGGATAGCACATGCGGCACTGAGGCAGGATCCTCTGGGTACTCCTGTGACGATGACGCTGACGCAAGTTTGCTCCTTCTGGTCTGGACCACCATAAAGCCCAGCATTGTGGCTCTCTCTCAAAAAGTTTCGGTCAGATTATATGAGCCAGAGAGGGCAAGATCTTAAATAGGCCTAACACAGCTTGATCTAACTATATTAACAGTCCAAAACTACAGCCAAAACAAATGCTGAAGTGTTCCACTGTAAAATCAAAGCTGAAATATAACCACTGGAGGCAATGGTGGGTCCTTGCACCTCCAGCAATATCACCAAATAAACACAACACCATGAAGTAAATAGCATGTTTATGTATGGCAGCTGTATAGGCGAGGTCAGTGAAAAAGCCACTCTTGCTGTTGCCAAATGGTGGTGCAATAGATATCATCATAACCGTCATATCCAATAACATTTTCAAGCTTGAGCTATGTCAAGCAATGCATCGCAAATTTTTAGCACGGTAAGACATAATTCATTGTTTCGCCATTTCAACACTCTTCAAGACATCAAAAAATCCCTTCGTCACATTTACGTGATATCAAAAATCAAATCCCTTTGTCTCTTTTGTTTAACTGGGTTGCCTTGATCTACAGTACTGTTCAAAAGTATTAGACCACCATTAGATTAGATATATAATTGATTTAGCAATGGTATAATAGCCATATTTATTATTTCGCAGTCTATTAGAATACAATCAGACCACACAAGACAATCTGACAAAAAGGTTCTGTAGGCTACAGTCACATGTATTTAGTGTGACCTTCCCTCATACATGATGCAATAGCAACATCTGGCAGCTTCATCAGGATACTCAGTTGACCCTGCTACAGTCTTAATAAGCTTGAGCAGAAATCAAGCCAAGCAGCCAAGAAAATGAGGGCACACTAAATAACGCCTTTTGCCTGGACTGTGGTAGCCTAAGGTTAAGGTACTGGATTATGGACCAGAAGGTCCAGGGTTCAAATCCCACCTCTGCCAAGTTGCCACTGTTGGGTCCTTGAGCAAGACTCTTAACCCACAATTGGAAGATTGTACCAATTGTAAGTCGCTCTGGATAAGGGCGTCTGCTAAATGCTGTAAATGTAAATGAGACCTAATTATATCTGAAAACTGTGTTTTATTTTTAAAATTCTGAATACATATTCCCTGTGTTTTCTGTTAGTATTTTAATAAAAAGACTGACAAATAATTCTATATGGTCATTATACCATTGCTAAAAGAACAAATCTAATGGCTTAAGACTAGGGTTGGGTTCCGAATTCCAAATTCTAAGAACCAGGTAACCGAGTTAAGAATATAAAATTTTGATTCCACTCATCGGTTCCTACTAACACATTTCATGATTAGTGCAAAAATACGACCTTATTAAGTCAAAAGTTTCCACAAAACATTCTTCCAATAGCCTTCTGGCTTGTCCACGTGATCTTTAACAGCAATGTTCTTTTTGGAGAGCAGTGGCTTTCTCCTTGTAACCCTGCCATGCACACCATTGTTGTTCAGTGTTCTTCTAATGGTGGACTCATGAACATTAACATTAGAAAATATGAGAGAGGCCTTCAGTTGCTTAGAAGTTACCCTGGGGTCCTTTGTGACCTCGCCAACTATTACACACCTTGCTTTTGGAGTGATCTTTGTTGGTCAACCACTCCTGGGGAGGGTAACAATGGTTTTGAATTTCCTCCATTGTACACAATCTGTCTGACTGTGGATTGGTGGAGTCCAAACTCTTTAGAGATGGTTTTGTAACCTTTTCCAGCCTGATGAGCATCAACAACTCTTTTTCTGAGGTCCTCAGTAATCTCCTTTGTTCGTGCCATGATACACTTCCACAAACATGTGTTGTGAAGAGCAGACTTTGGTTTAATAGATCCCTGTTCTTTAAATAAAACAGGGTGCCCACTCACACCTGATTGTCATCCAATTGATTGAAAACACCTGACTAATCTCACCTTCAAATTAACTGCTAATCCTAGAGGTTCACATACTTTTGCCACTCACTTATATGTAACATTGGATCATTTTCTTCAATAAATAAATGACCAAGTATAATAATTTTCTCTCATTTGTTTAACTGGGTTCTGTGTATCTACTTTTAGGACTTGTGTGAAAATCTGATTTGTTTTATGTTTTAGGTCATATTTATGCAGAAATATAGAAAATTCTAAAGGGTTCACAAACTTTCAAGCACCACTGTAAGAACACTAAACCTCTTTTAATTACTACTATTTATCAACAGTAGTAATTGAGAGAGGATTGGTGTTCCTAGGTGACTGCTGTAGTACATTAAGCCACGTTAAGCTTTTTACTTGTAATAGGATTAAATGGGAAGAAAAAAGCTTAATCTAAAAATGACTACTTTTGAAGTTGAAATCTAAAAAAATAAAAGATATTACTTACACCGAACCATGTGGCACAGTTTTTCACCAGACCTTTGAACACTGATGTGCTTTTAGAACCTGTGTGCAAATCTGATGATGTTTTCTATCAAATTTATGCAGAAACAAAAAATTCTAAAGGGTTCACAAACTTATAAGGCTCCTGTAGGTACCAGGAGTGATAACAGTAATGTAACCAAAATGGCTTTATCTTGGTGAAATAAAAAGGAAAAGTTTTCATGACTGTTGTCTCTCTCCATCCTGCTCTTTATCGTCTTCTGGTGTGAGTAAGATAAAGCAAAACTGTGAGCCAGTTATAAATGGGAAGTGATGCTGAGAATATGCAGACATGAATGAGCATAAAACTATTTTTTGGTCTGTCGGCTTTCCCGAACAACCTCTCTTCTTATGAATAAAATGATGATGCTTTCATTTAAAAATAAAATTCTGCTATTTATGGACTTCGATTACTGAAGGTCACAAAAAGCAACATGGAATACAAACTTTAAAGAAAGAAGGGATTTCCCTTAAGGGATAAGGAAATGGAGCCCACTAAGGAACGTTTATACAGCCACATACACATACTGACCTGCTAACATGATCTACCCTATCCTCTCCTCTAACTGGAAGTGTCACTATATCTAACTCGTATGTTTTATTGGCCGAACCATGCACCGGTAGCACCACAGAAACCAAACACGTCTGCCCTTTAAGATTGTTTTTCATTTTAATCTGATTATCTTACTATGTTAAAACAGCATGGCAGAGATATGGCCCTTATGCCAAGGACATGTTGAACAGCATTCCGGGCATTGCTTGGGGGTTGGACTGGCTGTTGGGAAAGACCTGAGTTCCCAACTGCCTAAGCAAATAACATCCTAGTGCTCAAACACTTCATAGCTGTCAGATTATGATCAATGGGGAAAGAGTGAACAGGGTGGCGTTTGATATTTGTTAGTATGGTGTGAGGGTAAAGAATAGCCATGATAACTAAAAGCACAGGTAATACTGAGCACAATCACTGAAATAGCCTACATACATTTCAAACAAATAAGCTTTATGAGGCATGTTTTTGTGTGATTAAATCAAGGCAGGAGTGGGGAGTTAATACTGAAATAGCCAGACTCAGTCTTGACTTTAAGCACTGCTCAAACAGAGAGGATACCCCAAAACACAAGCTTGTCTTAAAGATTAATGGTCTTCAGCATTACCGGTTCAGTGAATACCAGTATTAAGTCCAACATCTGACCTGACTGTAATATTTCACCAAGACATGCTTTTCAGCAGCTCACATTAGTTTGGATTCACCCTTCTTCAGCTTCAAATGTTTCAGGTCTGAAATAGTTTTACACTGACAGAGCTGCAGAATTCCTGTAGGTATGTAGTAGCCTCACACACAGGAATTCAATGGCGCCATGCCATGTATAGAGTTTGTATTTCGCCAAGAAACTCAAATCTCCTCTTCTTCACATATACAGTGGTACCTCGGTTCTCGTCGTTGATTCGTTCCAGAAGGATTTTGTGGATTTCCCATAAGTAATGATGTAAATTGAATGAATCCATTCCAAACCCCCAGAAAATCCACACTGTATAAGGTAAATGTATGCGTTCTGACAAATCCATCACACGTTAAATGTATCATGAGCTGAGGAATTTAATGAGTGTTTGGTAGAGCAGTCTATACTGTATCATAGTGGAGACGTGGAAAGGATTCTTCTTCTTCTTCTTTTGGCTTCTCCCTTTATCAGGGGTCGCCACAGCGAGTTAAACGTTTCCACCTCACCCTGTCCTCCACATCCTGCAATCTCACCCCAACTTCCTGCATATCTTCATTTACCACAACCATATAACTCCTCTTTGGTCTTCCTCTCCGTCTCTTGCCTGGCAGCTCCATCTCCAACATCCTCCTACCAATATATCCACTATCCCTCCTCTGCACATGTCCAAACCATCTCAGTCTTCCCTCTCGAATTTTGTCTCCCAATTTTCCAACCTGTGCTGTCCCTCTGATGATCTCATTCCTAATCCTGTCCACCCTAGACACTCAAGTCAAAGTCAAGTCAAGTCAGATTTATTTATATAGCGCTTTTTACAATGGAGCATTGTCTCAAAGCAACTTTACAAAGTTTAGATTATATCCTAATAACTACGTCCAATCTCAAATTGAGCAAGCCTAGGGCGACAGTGGCAAGGAAAAACTCCCTAGTTCTCTGATGATTCTTCATTCCTAAAACCCTGTCCATCCTGGACATCCTAAAGAGAACCTCAACATCTTAAGTTCTGCCACCTCCAGCTCTGCTTCCTGTCTCTTTGTCAGTGCCACTGTCTCTAAGCCATACAACAAGGCTGGTCTCACTACTCTCTTATAAATCTTTCCTTTCACTTTTGCTGCGACCGTTTTGTCACACAGCACTCCTGACACTCTTCTCCACCCACTCCATCCTGCCTGTACTCTCTTCTTTACCTCCTTTCCGCACTCCCCATTTCCTTGGACAGTTGATCCCAAGTACCTGAACTACTGGACCTTTGTGACCACTGATCCCTGTAGCCGGACTGTTCCACCTGCCTCCCTTTCATTTACACACATGTATTCTGTCTTACTACAGTTGACTTTCATTCCTCTCCTTTCCAGATTATACCTCCACCTCTCCAAGTTCTCTTCTACCTGTTCCCTGTTCTCACTACAGATCACAATGTCGTCTGCAAACATCATAGTCCACGGCGATTCCTGTCTAACCTCTGTTAGTCTGTCCATCACCAGAGCTATGAAAAATAATAATAAGTAAGTTCATGTTTAAAACACTTACAATTGGTCAAAATCAACACAAAAGCTTATTTTATAATAAAGGTTTGAAAAAACTCAGGTAATTTAGTGAGTAACTGAGACGAGTCAAGAACTGTGACAAATTTTTCTACTCAAAATGGATTGAGAACCGAATTCGACGAGTTCTGAGGTGGTCGAGAACCGAGGTACCACTGTATAATTAATTCAAGTGATCTGTCATGATTATTAGGCTATGTGGACCATTCTACCAGACTATTTCCACGGTAGACAACCTATTTATCACAACTATGTAGTATTCACTGCATAGTTATTTACCAGGATTATATTGTGATCTATTTAAACCCAAGGCATTTATTGAGATAGGAATAATTTAAATATATACTGGAACATTATTTATAGAGTACTTTCTGTTGGGAATTGGCTGTCCAAAACATAACACCTAAATGTACTACAATAAAAAACGTTGACTCAATGGGTCACACTGTCACCTCACAGCAAGAAGGTCCTGGGTTCGATCTCAGGGGGAGTGGTCTGGGTCCTTTCTGTGTGGAGTTTGCATGTCCTCCCTGTGTCTACATGGCATTACTCCGGATGCTCTGGCTTCCTCCCACAGACCAAAGACATGCATTAGGTTAATTGATTACCCTAAGTTCCCCTAGTGTATGAATGTGTGAGTGCGTATGCCCTACAATGGATTGGCACCCTGTCTAGAGCTGTTCCTGCCTTGCACCTTATGCCGCCAGCTAGGATTAAGCGGAATGAATGAATTAATGAATTAATAAAATACTAAGATGAATTGTGGGATTTATTGACTTTTAAGGTAAAGATATGGCACCATGACACAAATAATAATGTGGAAGTCCCAAACTTTTGCTCCATTCTTTCTGGCACTTAATAGGCAACAAAGACATGATTATCTCTGATGCGTAATCTGCATGGACTAATCATTTGAAACAGCTTCCTATTATGTACCGAAAAATGAACTTTGGTACATTAGAGATGGGCAGTATAGCCAAAAATTTGTATGATGGTATTTTTGTACTGGGGGGATTGTTGTGTGTTGTTGTTGTGTGTGTATTTGCTTATTTATTAGAGATTCACCAAATGCTCAGTTAAAAAAGATAGCAGGGGCTGCTGGATTGTGCCTGACTCTGTGCCGTTGCTGGCTTCAGCTTTTAGCCTCTTTGACTTTGTTTGCTTTGTCAAACTCTGCATATTCAGCGGGGTGATCTTGTTTTAAGCATCTTATTAAATCCGTTACTCTGATCGAGTTCGGGGTTGATCCTTCATGGCTTATTTTCGCCATGCATGTAATACAAGCAGCACGCTGTAAAAGTTTCCATGCTGGAGACATGGTTGTGTTCAAAATGGATAACAAAGCCCTCAATAGTGTCCCTAGTCCATCAGTCAGTAATGCAGTATTTAGGGAGCCTATCAAGTTGACTAGCCAAGTAGCACTCAAAACACAAATGAAACCTATAAAGCTTCCTTCTCATCATGTCAGCAAAAAAACTCTTAAACAAACCATCAAGTGCCTGAAACTTTGAATTCTGAACCGACCTGAACACACTTATGAATTCAAGGTAGTAAAAGCACTGTGCTGATCATGTGGTTGACCGGCACAGAATTGGTTATAAGAGACCGGTGAAGCCGATCAGGCTAAAACCGGCCGAATCCATTTTATATATGTAAATAATGAAGGCTTTCATTACTATAAGGTTTACTTCGCCACACACAATTACACAAATCAGAATACATGAAACAGTTGCCGAATGTAAACAGATTTGATTGTGCAATCTGCAACCTCTTAAAGGCAGCTTAAAAGAGAGAGGTGACTATTTTTGGCTGAAGTATTTTCGCTCCGGTCAGACATACCCCGAATTCTGTGAGTTAATCATTACTCTGAATCAGTCTCTGAGTTACTGCGTTCAAAACGTGGTTCTTCTGTTGAATCGCTGATCTCACTTTATAATCCAGTTCTGTGTTCTGTTCTTTAATCTGATGAAGCCTTTCCCAGCAGTTAATAGACTATTACCTGGCTAGCAAGCTTTACCCAGTATGCCGTTTGGTGACGCAGTTCTACTCGGAACTCAGCATCGCTCGTAGCAGCAAAAAATATTATACAATTTGGTGCCTATTTGTTAGAGCTGTGTTTCTGCTAAGCACCAATATGGAGGTATATGAAAAATGCATATCGTATGGGAAATTAACCGGCTATGTACCGGTTGAATCAGTATACCACCAGCCCTAGTGAACATATAGTGCAACTCTGGATACAGACCACTGACTGAATAAAAGGGGCCACCTTGAATTGGTATCTTTTAATATAATTGGTACAAATGCCAATGCTTTAATATTGAAACGTAATTCTTAAAATATGACGTAGGTGAAATTCAACTACTCATCAAATCAGTGCCTAATGTCAGACAGGGTCAGTTAAATTGATATGAAGATTAGTGCACATGGGCACGTGTACCTCTGACCTCCTTAGAGGCCTTAAGCCATCTGTCTATCATCCAGTTGAGTTAGCATGGAGCCAGCACCACATCACTGTTATGACTGAACACTGTATATATCTCACTAAGCAGAAAACTCTTTTGGAGAAATCTTTCAGTTCAAGGTGGACTCTAGGACTCGTGGCAGAAAATATGTGACAAAATAATAAACCGTACAGCTTAAAACAAACCCATAATGGCTTCCACCTGGCATGTCTTAAAAGAGCGCACGTGAAAGAGCACAGAGCGTGTGTGTTTATGTTGGTGATAAAACGCTTAGACCACACACACACGTTATGATAAGAATAGGGCACGGCCAGCACCTGTTGGAGGCATCATAAGGCTGACAGAATGAAAGCTAAGTTATCATTATCACCTTGGAGAGCCTACGTGACAGGGTGAAGCAAACACCAACCAAAGAACTACATCATAGTTACACAGAACACAAGTCTTCTGTCTAGTTTAGGCTATAGGAAATTATGGGGGGGGACTCTTCATTGACTCTTAGCTAACAGTAACACAATTTAAAGGTAAATATCACATCAGTACAGTTCATAGATAAACACTGTTTGAGTTGAGTTTTTACCAAAAAGTTCTATTTTGGTTTTATCTGACTACATGATATGCTCCCAATCCTCTTCTGGATCATCCATATGCTCTCTGCCAAACTTCAGACAGGCCTGGACATGTACTGGCTCAAGCAGGGGGACACGTCTGACATTGCAAGATCTGAGTCCCTCTCAGCGTAGTGTTACTGATGGTAGCCTTTGTTACTTTAGTCCCAGCTCTCTGCAGGTCATTCATCAGGTCCCTCCATGTAGTTCTGGGATGTTTGCTCACCGTTCTCAAGATCATTTTGACCCCACGAGGATGAGATCTTGCGTGGAGCCCCAGATCGAGGGAGATTATGAATGGTCTTGTATGTCTTACAATTGCTCCCAGAGTTGATTTATTCACACCAACCTGCTTGCCTATTGTAGATTCACTCTTCCCAGCCTGATGCAGGTCTACAATTTTCTTCCTGGTGTCCTTCAACAGCTTTTTGGTCTTGGCCATGGTTGAGTTTGGAGTCTGACTGTTTGAGGCTGTGGACAAGTGTCTTTCATACAGATAATGAGGTCAAACAGGGGCCATTAATACAGGTAACAAGTGGAGGACAGAAGAGCTTCTTAAAGAAGAAGTTCCAGGTCAGTGAGAGTCAGAGATCTTGCTTGTTTGTGGGTGACCAAACACTTGTTTTCCACCATGATTTACAATTAAACTATTTAAAAATCCTGCAATGTGATTTCCTGGATTTTTTTCCTCATTTTGTCTCTCATAGTTGAAGTGTACCTATGATGAAAATTACAGACCTCTCTCATCTTTCTAAGTAGGAGAACTTGCACAATCAGTGGCTGACTAAATACTTTTTTGCCCCACTGTATCTAGTACCTGTACAATAATAAAATGTGTAAGTAAATCAGGGTCCTGTGATTATAGCTATAAAGGATTTTGTCGGAATCAAAGAGAGGCCCTCCCGGAATGAGTAAATAACTGCGGTTTAGTATACGGTATTGTTACCACGTCATATGTACCTATCATGTTCCTGTTTACGTCAGCATCAGAGGAACCGATACCTCTCATCTCTCATTCTCAGGACTACATTACACACACACACACACACACACACACACACACACACACACACACACACACACACACAAAAACATGTATACACAGCCATGAATACGGCCACATTAGCATATTATGCAAAAATCGTTTTAAAAATAGTATTTTATAAGGTATACTTCAGCTACATAGTTACTGACTTTAGCCTATCTGCTACAATGTACAGTTGGTCACTAACAGTGGAAGGCGCCACTGCAAGACCACCACTAACAACATTATTTGATTGCTGGGTATTGATGCTCACATAGTAGTGTGTGACAAAGGTATGTTATCAGGTATAGTAAAATTGAGATGTAAAAAGTCCACCAACCACAAATATCCAACCAACAGTGTCCGGGGGTCAGAAACTGACACAGATGAAGCTCTAGAGGATGACTAACACAATATACACATTAAAAGATGAGCTATAGTTTCAAACTGCGTACCATACAAAGCAAAATACTGCAGGGAACTTTCCCCAGTAATTTGGTATTTCCCACCTCGTGCACAACCCCCTCCAAAGGAGGTCGTGCCTCCATCATCACCTGCATAACTTGCTACACTGGCAGCAGGTGAATTTCTGTGTAAAGAGTGAATCGTCACAGAAGTACGGACTAAGCTTGTTGCATCCTGGATCAATATGCCACATGAGTGGCAGCTCCAGTGGCTTGCTGGTAAGAGCCAGCTGCTGGAAGTGGCAATTAATGAGGACTTGGGTTCGAATCTTAGCTCATGCTTGCAAAAAGAAGACTGGTTGGAGAGTAGCGGTTGACCGATATGGGTTTTTTAATGGTTGTTGCCAATATTTAGAGAGCAGGGTGACTGATGGCCAATATATAATGCCAATATCACTGTATTTTTTGCAACTGATAAAAGTAATAAAAATAAATGAGACACCAAATTGCTGAACTTAAATGAACATTTATTTAAACTATAAATGCACTGTCTCTGTTTGCACTGTCTTTTTAATAAAAAAAAAAAAAAAAGTTTATGTTAACTACAACATTCATTACCAGATAACTGTATCACATTCTTTGCGGGAAAAAAAATGTGTAAATACTTGCAAAAAAATAAACAGTGTTAGAGAAGTGCACATGGTATCAGCATCTTTTTGTTTTTAATTCCAGTTCCAGTTAAAAGCAGTAGGTTGTGATGCTGGAAACAAAGTTTTTATCTTATCATAAATGGCCCCATCCTCACCGAGTCTCAGCATTTCTTTGTTTTTAGTCACTCAGTAGTCCCAGTTTATGAGCTGCAAGTTCTAAGGCAGGAAACAAAGTTTCTCTGCATTTTCTCCATTATTCTGGAATATCGAACCTCATAAGTGCAGATATCAGTCGATGCTGATTAATGGAGAGTTTACAGAACCCTGCAATGAACCAGCATCCTGTCCAGAGTGTACCTCTAACTTGCTCCCAGTTTATGCTGGGTTAGGCGACACACTCTTCCCTGGAACCCTGAAAAGGATAAGTAGGAGTAAAATAGAATTATTTGCTTTTTCCACATAACGACCTAACAGTGACACTATTCAAAGGCAAATATCACATCAGTACAGTTCATAGATAAACACTGAGTTGAGTTTTTACCAAAAAGTTCTATTTTGGTTTTATCTGACTACATGATATCCTCCCAATCCTCTTCTGGATCATCCATATGCTCTCTGGCAAACTTCAGACAGGCCTGGACATGTACTGGCTCAAGCAGGGGGACACGCCTGACACTGCAGGATCTGAGTCCCTCTCGGCGTAGTGTGTTACTGATGGTAGCCTTTGTTACTTTAGTCCCAGCTCTCTGCAAGTCATTCATCAGGTCCTTCCGTGTAGTTCTGGGATTTTTGCTCACCATTCTCATGATCATTTTGACCCCATGGGATGAGATCTTGCGTGGAGCCCCAGATTGAGGGAGATTATCAATGGTCTTGTATGTCTTACACTTGCTCCCACAGTTGATTTATTCACACCAACATGCTTGCCTATTGTGGATTCACTCTTCCCAGCCTGCTGCAGGTCTACAATTTTCTTCCTGGTGTCCTTCAACAGCTTTTTGGTCTTGGCCATGACTGAGTTTGGAGTCTGACTGTTTGAGGCTGTGGACAGGTGTCTTTCATACAGAGTATTAGTGACTCATTTATGGTTCAGTAATATGCCATATTTAAGTTTGCTCCCTTGAGAAGTCATGTTAACGTCTTTTCATGTAGATAATCATGTAAGAAATGTGAGGGGGATGAGGGGCTCATTGAAAAACGCACTGTTGTGCACTTAAGCAAGATCCTTTTACTTAACTGCTTAGCTTATCTTTTGTGCTGGAAATGTAAATTTGACCGAGGAGCATTAGAGTGCAAATAAGATGTAGAAGTCAGTATTTAGCCAGTAACGCTATGCAGCCGGTTCTGACTTCTTCACCTTTATCTTTATCATTTCTCTGTCTCACAGCCTCTGTGATCTGACAAGGCCATGGAGATGAAGGTCACGGTGAGCCCGTGGATAAGAGAGTATTTAACAGCATTTCACAGAACAGTGTGTCCTGATAAAAGATATGAACTGGTATATACACCTTCTGACATACAAGCTTCTTTGTGCATGTGCTCGTGTATGTGTGTCAGAACAATGGTAGCAGCCAATCTTTCAGTCCCTTCAGCATTGTCCCATTCATTAACTTACAGGTAGACTCACAGCTCGACGGCTGACTGAAACTCACACGCTCACACACAGTGAAAAACACCTCCGCGCTTCCGGTGGATTCCAACTGTGTGGGAAAAACAGGAAAAATCTGCGCTCTCCTTCCTGCTCTCTGACCCTGTTTGCGTGACACGCAGGAAGCAGTTTAGGAGCAGACAGGAGGTCAGTGGTTCACTCATTCTCATTGTATCCATAACTAATGGTTACATCACTATCACCCAGCAGACAGCAGACTCATAAAGCCCGACTGTGTGACTGTATCTGCGGAGGACAGAGAGGATGTTTTTGTGAATCCATACGGGATGCTCTTTACAAAAATCTAGCTTATGAGGGTTAAAGAATCAGCAAGGAATGCAGAGACTGAAAAACAGATTGACAGCTTCCCTCCTTAGCTACCTATTACAAGAAAAAGTACCTAACACACACACACTCTAGTAAAAGTCTCAAATAAAACTTGAAGTACCCGAAAAGGAGACTTCTTGCGGCCTTTAAAAAAAAAAAAGTTACATTTGGGTTTGTTCCCTGCAGAGGTTGTGTTAACTTCTTTTCAGAAACTGAATTTAACATGTAAGTAGACACTGTAATGACAGTGTGCACTCGAGCCGGCATGGACTACACAAATTTGGGCAAAATCTGATGATCCATGTTAGCCCAGCACGATTTCACTTTATTCCAAACAGCATCCTGTGATGTTACTGAATGCTTGACTTTCTCTGTCTTCAACAGCCCCATAAATGCTTCATGGGGATTGGTCAGATGACTGTGGAGAAAAGTCCATGACAGTCAGCACTCCTTGATCTTCTTTAGTCTTCAAGTAGTTGTTGCAAAGCTTTGAAGTGTGTTTTGGGTCATTATCCTGCCGCTGTATGTATCTCTCCACAGAAAGATTTAAACAAGCATTTTCACTAGTGGTCTCAAACGTCTGCCCTCCACTGTATATATACATTGGCCTATATATATATATATATATATATATATATATATATATATATATATATATATATATATATATACACTTCAACTATGAGAGACGAAATGAGAAAAAAATCCAGGAAATCACACTGTAGGATTTTTTAAATTTACAAATAAGTATTTGGTCAATAACAAAAGTTCAACTCAACACTTTGTAACATAAACTTTGTTAGCAATGACAGAGGTCAAACGTTTCCTGTAAGTCTTCACATTTCACCAGGTTTGCACACACGTAGCTGGTATTTTTGGCCCATTCCTCCATGCAAGATTTTCCTCTAGAGCATGATTTTTTGGGGCAACATGGATTTCAAAAATTTTCTATGGGTTGAGGTTCTGGAGACTGCTAGGCCACTCAGTACCTTGAAAGGCTTTTTACGGAAAGCATGGAGCCCACCCGCGTTACATCATGGTGGTGTATAGTGTGGGGGGAATATTTTGTTGACACACATTGGGGGCCCTTATATCAAATTAACATCATTTCAAGCCCAAGTATTGGTTGCTGACCATGTCAAGTCCCTTTATGAACACTGTATAAACACTCTTCTAGCACCACGCACAACGCAAATATACTCACTGACAAAACATTCCTCAACCAGAAGTTGTTTCTGGAACCAAATGAAACTTTATATGTATGAATGTAATGATGATATATGTAAGTGACTACAATATTAGAGCGAAAGAATAAGTTTATTGGGAAAAACTGTGCAATCAAATGGAGGCTCTAGTACCTTATTTGGCTGTCTCTAGTCTGGATACAGGATGAAATACAGTTGGGCATTGGAGGCATACAGGTTCCGTATGGTATCCTGCTGTACATTTGCCCATATATGTTGCAACTGGGCCTATAGAGCCTACACACTCATAAGCTGAAGAAGATAGATCACATAAATGCTCGACTGGCAATAGATCTGGTAATTGCTAGTTGAATGCGCTGCCATGAGAAGCAACACATATGATAGGAAGCCTGCATATATCACAGACCTGTTAGTGTCCCTCGTATCACTGCTAGCAGTGACCGACTGTCGTATGCCAGGTCTCCTCAGGTCATCAAACCAGCAGTTGGGGCAGTGTGTTGCTCCATATCAAAAGCCAGATTGAAGAGCTCACCACGATGCTTCTATTGATCAAGTGTATGGAGAGGTCACACTAAATACTTGCCACTCTACCCAAGCTGATTTTTTTCAGGTTTCAGCACTGAATACAAATTTCCTGTATTTTCCGTTTGTATTCTAATAATGAGATTGAGAAATACTTAAACATGGACTTTACATCATTGCTAAAACAATGGTATATCTAATCTAATGGTAGCCTATGACTTTTGCACAGTACTGTATATATAAAAACATTTTTCTTTAAGGGAAAACTTTTGAACATGGGTTGTCTTTATGGTTTTATTACACTAGGCAATTACATATAACAATCACTCTATAACTAATATTACTCTATTAAAATGTCTGTTATTTTAATATTAAGTCTTACGTTAGCACCCCATAAAAGTCACACGGAGCAGTAGAAAAAAACAGGTCATGCTCCCCATCTTTGGCATAGTTTTTCATTTCATTAAATCATGTCATGCTCATGTCAAGGTTTGGCACAGTCTTTGCCTTCGTAACATCCCTTCCTTTGAGACACTATGTATCATGTGCATCCCAGTGTTCAATTGCCTAACATGAGTTACACATAATGTTTCAATTTTTGCTTTAGTTCAAAAATACCCGTCACGCATCCTTGCGCAACCCAGCACTTGAGACAGCACCGGTTGTTACTAGTTTCAGTTTCAGACTGCACATACTGCTGGTGACGACCTACATGAGTAAGTAAATAACAATGCAGAAAGGCCTATCCATAAACAAATCTCTGGGGCAGTCACAGATTACTCAATGCAGATATGTGTGCAGTCAGATTGATCAGGTCTGAGTGGCTTCAAGTGAATACAGTGGGGCAAAAAGTATTTAGTCAGCCACTGATTGTGCAAGTTCTCCTACTTAGAAAGATGAGAGAGGTCTGTCATTTTCATCATTGGTACACCAACTATGAGAGACAAAATGAGAAAAAAAAAATCCAGGAAATCACACTGTAGGATTTTTAAAGAAATTGTAAATCATGGTGGAAAATAACTATTTGGTCAATAACAAAAGTTAAACTCAATACTTTGTAACAACCTTGGCAATGACAAAGGTCAAACGTTTCCTGTAAGTCTTCACCAGGTTTGCACACACTGTAGCTGGTATTTTGGCCCATTCCTCCATGTAGATCTGCTCTAGAGCAGTGATGTTTTACGGCTGTCGCTGGGCAACATGGACTTTCAACTCCCTCCACAAATTTTCTATGGGGTTGAGGTCTGGAGACTGGCTAGGCCACTCTACGACCTTGAAATACTTTTCACGGAGCCACTCCTTCGTTTCCCAGCCACGTTCCATCTTAAATGCTCTTACTGATGGGAAGGAGGTTTTAGCTTAAAATCTCACGATACATTCACTGTTCTCGTGATCATTTTGACCCCACGGGATGAGATCTTGCGTGGGTCCCCAGATCGAGGGTGATTATCAATTATTCAATTGTCTTGTATGTCTTCCATGTATGTCTTCTTACAATTGCTCCCAGAGTTGATTTATTCACACCAACCTATTGTAGATTCACTCTTCCCAGCCTTTCTGCAGGTCTACAATTTTCTTCCTGGTGTCCTTCGACAGCTCTTTGGTCTTGGTTTGGAGTCTGACTGTTTGAGGCTGTGGACAGGTGTCTTTCATACAGATAACGAGGTCAAACAGGTGCCACTAATACAGGTAACGAGTGGAGGACAGAAGAGCTTCTTAAAGAAGAAGTTACAGGTCTGTGAGAACCAGAAATCCTGCTTGTTTGTGGGTGACCAAATACTTATTTTCTACAATGATTTTCAATGAAATTCTTTAAAAATCCTACAATGTGATTTCCTGGATTTTTTTCCTCATTCTGTCTCTCATAGTTGAAGTGTAGCTATGATGAAAATTACAGACCTCTCTCATCTTTCTAAGTAGGAGAACTTGCACAATCAGTGGCTGACTAAATACTTTTTTGCCCACTGTATCTGACCACCTGGGCTGAGAGGAAATCTGCAAAAAGTCACTTGCAGCTGACTGACGTCAATCACAAGCCACTGCACCTGACAGGAAGGCCTCCTACAGCTGATACACACTTCACTCTCGCACTCTGAGGCTCCAACTCTGTTGTGGTATAAGGTATTAATTATTATAGAAAGCCATTTTCAGATAAAGCAGTTTTAAGTGGGTGCATAACAGGGTATGGTTGACCATTACTGATTGCATATAGGCTACAGTAAGAAAAAACTCAACCTAATCTCTATTCATCAGTGGAAATGCAGCATATGAACATTTATTATGACATATTTCACAACATATCATTTCTTTTGGGTCTGTTACCTACAGAATGGCCAGGCTTCACCTCTCTATTATGGGTGGGCATTGGAAAGGACTTCACGATACAATACACATCATGTTACATGGGTCACGATGTGATTATATCACTATACATTGTAATATATTGTAATATTCCACATGGTTCATTGAAAATATAAAAACAGCTGAAATACAAGTTAAGGTCTACAATCTGATAATTCAGCGGAGTCAAAAAACCTTTTTGGTAAGAAGCTTTTGGAATGGAATTTACTCCTGCCATGCTTTGCTGATGCTCATTGAGTGCAGAACCGGATTTCATAGATTAAGTATTCAGATCACCATTTGTCATAGTGGGTTAGTGGTTCGAATAGCCAGTCAGGGTCTTAGAACACCAATATATTATGGAAGGAATTTGGAAAGTTTGGAATTTGGACAGCAGGAGATTGAACAGCAGGGCTAAAGTTGACAGTGTTTAGAAAGTGACATTGTGTTTTTTAAACAGATCTCGGATGGAATTAATTGACTTACCTTATGAACTCAACTGAAAAATATAGACATGGTAGAATAAAATGAAGCATGTTTATATGAAATAGTGGTTAACGTGAAGTATTTCCTTAAGCTCTAGTACTTAAACAATGCTTCAAAAGTGTATTTTAATATTAGAAACTAAAAACAGTCTCTATGACTGGAGCAATAAAGTAAACTCCACTCTGGCTCATTACTCTGGTTTAATGGTATCTATGCCTGATCAGATCCACATGAGTAGAGTGTTAACACATAAATATAAATTCTTCCTCTAAACAAATTTCCAGGAAGAAGACATTCAGTTTGAGCTGAAGGAGGAAAACTGAAAACAGAAAAAGAAAACAAATGAAAGAGAAACAAAACAATTAAGTTAAAAGAAAACCGACAGAAACTATCCATTTGAGTTAGTGAGGTCTCAGCCTGAAGTTGTTGGTTAATTTACTTTATTTCCTAACTTTAGAATCATGCCACCATTCGAGTGTCACCTTTTCAGGGGACACTTGGTTTATTTCCTTACTCCCCATCATATAGGCGTGTCTGCGCTGGATGTTATTCACCCTTCCTAGTGGCACAGAGGTACAGCACATGTCCTGTGACCAACGGATTTCTGGATCTGGTTCAACACCAGACTAGAACTGTTAGTACAACTCTAATAAACAAAAATAATTATTACAAATAGGTCTTTCTGCTGCGGGACCTCCCCTCTGACTTCCAGCAAGGATGAATCACACTCGCGCACACACACACACACAAAACACACACACACACACACACACACACACACAGTTTGTTTCTATATGTGAGTGGATGAAACAGTGGCACAGTGGCACGATTGCCTCACAGCTCCACCATCCCCAGTTTGATGCATGTGAATGCATATAAGACGATGGCAGCTACAGAGTGTTCCAAAGACCTGTAAATAGTTAGAAAGATTTATAAAATTATCTAAGTAGATATAAAGAAAGTTTTTTTTTCCCAGAAAGAGCTCAGATAACTGAATAGACAGATTGAGACTTAAGAGAGGAGCATTTAAGATAGAGTGGTTTAAAGAGATAGAAGTTGGGGAATGTTAAGACTGAGATAGGTGGAAGAACTAGGAAAGAAAAGATGCAGGAGTGAAAAAAATGAAAAAGAAAACAAATTAAAGAGAAAAGAAAGAATTAAGTTAAAAGTTGAAGAACACTGACCAAAACTATCCATTTGAGTTGGAAGACATAGTGAGTCCTCGGCCTACAGTTGGTGGTTCATTTACTTTATTTCCTCATTTTAAAGTCATGCCACCATTTGAATGCCACCTTGCTGAGGGACACCCTTTTTGAAATTTCCTTGCACCCCACCATATAGGCATGTCTGCACACTTAGGGTGCCAAGGGGCACAGAGGTAAAGCACATGATTTCTGGATCTGTTTCTACACCAGACTAGAACTGTTAGTATAAATCTAATAAACAAAAATACTTATTACAAGGGAGGGCTTTCCGCTCCAGGACCTCCCCTCTGACTTGCCTCCAGCACTCCCCAATGGCCAAAACCAATACTGTTCACGTACTGGTTACTGGTACTACAACAGGAAGAATATTGTGTTACACCGAGAGATACTGTGGTATTCAGTACAACCTATGCTACTGCCCAATGTTTGTCTATGGAGATACCCGTTTCCTTCATATTATGACCTGAATGCATTAAGTGTGAGTGAAACAAAAATTCACTTTTTTTGCTTCTTGGAAACGAACGTTTACGATATTCGATTTGTACACAAAAATAGTTTCACATTTGCTGTATCACGTAGGAACTTGGAGAAGCATTAAAATACGTTTATGGAATTGCATTGCATCTCATTCTTTCGCATTATGTTTAATCGCATAATGATGCTGTCACAATGTGGTAGTTCAACTGAACTTAAAATACTTTGCAGCTGAATTTAGGTTTCACTCATCATCTAGTGGCTCTCAAGTCGATGTCCAACAATAGTCAGCCACGAGGGATTCCAAACCCTGATACTGCTCTTCCATGGTAGCAATGTACTAGTGAAACCTTTCACTATATTTGTCACTGACTGCACAATGATCAGCAGGAAAGAAGATCAAGTCTGAATGTAGAAAATGAATTTTCCATGACACGTCTCACTTCATTGTTTTGTATGCTTTAAGAATGTTGTCAATCAGCTCAGTGTGGTTTGGTGCTCTCTAGTTTCCAAGAAAATTCTCGACAACATCTTTAAATGACTTCCATGCTATTTTCTATTTCTAATTTCTCTGGCCCCACTAGCAGACCTTCAAACACAAGTCACTTAAGACTTGTCTGATTTGTGGAGCAGTACATTTTTATCCAGGTTTTTCTTGGCAATACCTGCCTCAAATAACAAAATCCTTCAGATTCTTTGTTAGTTACTTTCACACACTTTTTCATCAATCTGAGTTTTACACAAAGAGTAGATAGAAAGTTAGACAGGTGGTTCATGTGCCACTTTTCTGCCCTAGATTGAAACGCTTACATAACAGCCAGTTCGTTTTAATGTAATGTGACTCTTTAGAATGGCGAAAGGTAACAACAGTGCTTTGTATATCCAAGCTGCATACCAACAGCAGTGCCAATACTATTAGATCATCACAGATGTTGCAGTCATAATTGCTGTACTATCAGTGTTTAAACAACAGTTCCATGTTATTGTAGGTTTCTTTCCTGTGTACTGCATAGCCAATGAGTACTCAACAGTAGGCCTGGCCATTGTGTGACAAGCTTTCAGGCTTAGCTTTGATGAATCTATAAAAGGGGGTGATGCACACCAGATCGTTCACCAAAGCCATGAACAATCTATCAGTACAGAAACAGAGGTTGTCAACCAGCGTAGGTCTGTCAAATGTTCTTGACAGTTCTAAAATATATAGCATTTTGTACCCAATGACAGCAAACCCCATCTTTTCGATTTGGAACCAAGTAGCTCTGCTTTAGCGTTTGACAAATCTAAGCACTACATCAAGTCATTTAATTCCACGTGAGATCAGATGAGAACAACCAGGCATAAATGACGCTTTACAAATCTGGTATATGTGCTGTGGTATATTCCTCATCTAGCCTCCTTTTCTCTGTTGGCTTTGGTACTGTCAAAGTCCCATCACGTGGCAGTGATCTCATGGCTGAAGACAGTTTGGGCCATTATATATTTCTTATTCTTAGTAGAAAATCCAGATACACTGGTCAGACAAAAGTACCAGTTTGTCATGTGATCCTTCTGTTCTCGACAAATCATTGGGACACTAAATGGCCTTGTCTTCTGAGTACCTCTGAGCCAATCTCTCAAACTGACTGCATATGAAGCACAACAAACATGAAGAGTCCAGGGTTTGGCATGGCCACCAATTTAATGTCAGAGTTTATAGGCTTTCTTAATAAGTACACCAATAGTGCGTCACTGAGCCTTAAGTGTATACTTGCCACAGATGTATCGCAACATAAAATGCATCACAGCTGCTGCGACTTTGATTAGACAATTTTACAGTATTAAATCTTCCTGAAGACAGTAAATCCTATTGTTAAGTATACACACTGTTATTGCCTGAAGTGCATCAATGTGTGTCCAAGCTGTATCTGTAAATATGAGTAGCTTTTATAGCCTTTCTGCCAGCATCAAACTGACTGATGAAGCCTGGTGAAGCATGATCATGCCCAAGACAACATCTGCATAGCACATACACAGAGTGTACATTTACATTTACATTTACAGCATTTAGCAGACGCCCTTATCCAGAGCGACTTACAATTGGTACAGTTTTTACAATCCAAGCAGTTGTGGGTTAAGGATCTTGCTCAATGACCCAACAGTGGCAGTTTGGCAGAGGTGGGATTTGAACCCTGGACCTTCTGGTCCATAGTCCTGTACCTTATCCGCTAGGCTACCACAGTGTACACTTGGACTGACCAAAACAGCATGCTTGTGGGCAATATAGTAGTCGGTAAAACAGTTACGTAATTGGAAAATGTTAAGGTGATTTTCATGATCAGCAGCCCCAAATCCATAAAAGAGACCCAAAGGTGTTCAGGAACCACAATCTTTGTTGTTCAGTGTAATTATACAGCATAGTTAAGTAAAAAAATTCAGATTGGGGAATTCAAAATGCTCTGTTGATGGAATTTAGTTGCTCATGGACTGTTTATGAGTGTCAAGTACTCATAATATTACTCCATTTACAGAATTTAACATGAACCCTAATCCAGAGTGACTTATCATTTAGCTGAGCTCAATTGTGGCTCAACTGGCATTCAAATTCCCAACAGCTTCACAACTTGCCTGAACTTAGATTTGAAATAACAACTTTATGTCTAGTAGTCCAGTGCCTTAACCATCAGCCACCACCCAAATAAAATTTTACAGAGGAAGAGAAAACGAAAGGAAAAGATGCCATCCTTCCAATACTTAAAATGTCAGTCATATTCTATTAATCACAAAATGACCAGCACAGTCCCACTTGATATATACAGTGTTCTCAAGCGCTGTATCTTCCCGTCTTTATTACCTCACCAAAACAACAGTCAGGAACTTCTCAAGTACTACAGCATTCACTCATTTCAGAGAAATGCTCGAGTTTCCTCGTAGTGGCTCCAGATGCATCTGTAACGAAAACTGTTCTGTGATGCCGTACTCCCAGTGTCCCTCAAGGCCAGAGAGGGGAATTTAGTGGAATTTTCCCAAGTTTTAACAAAACGCGGACCTCTCTCTCAGACAAAACAGTCCCTTGATAGGGTACAGTGTAGCCTCTTTAGCAGGTGTGTACATCTTTGTGTGTGTGTGTTCTCTTTAACCTACTTATAGTACCTATGCTGACACAAGCAAAGTCTCTGTAAGCAGAACATCAGCACTCTTTTCCAGTCACCCAGTCTAATAAACTGTAGCTAGACGCAACAACATCAGATACGCGTCATATAGCTTAGTGCGTGTGTAAATACACGCCCCAGTATGTGCACAATAAGTGCCTGCTATTTCCTGTGGGCTTCTATACCAGACTCAACAAAGACTAGTATGGGTCATTTATGTGCATTTGTGTGTATATGTGTGATTTCTGCCTGGTCAATCAGTAGAATCCAGACTGGAGTTGAGTGATGGCAAATGAGAGGTTCCGGGAACTGTGCAGCTAGTCACGTAGCACAGAGTAGCATAGGGAATGCTGCAGAACACAATTCCATTGGGATAATAAAGAAACAAGGATAGGCATACTTTCTCAGATCCATTTTATATCCTTATGTGTAAATTTAGACGTGTGATTTTATTTTAGAGACCCAAAGAGAAGACAGAAGTTTTCCCGAGAAGCATTACTCATATATTAGTCAGGAGTTTTATTTATTTTTAACGGAACGCAATGTCAGTTGCCTGTGTAAAAATCTTCTGATACGTGCAGCACGAGTAGATGAAAATAGCTGCGTTGCATAATCAATAAATCTAATAAGGCATATGAGAGGGCTGTGTGTTGGCGTGCCCAAAATGATTTGAAAAAAGCCGCAAAGCAAGTACAACCATGAAGTCCCTTGTACATGGAAAGCACAACTTTCTCCATAAAAACTTGAATCGTGACGATGTAAGCGTGCTCAGCCCCGGAACATTTAAGCAACATGTGAGTCGGGGGAGTGGGAGCAATCGTGCTCTGGCACGGTACAAGGCAATCGGGGACAGTGTGATTATGTCCTAAATTACCCTTAGGTGCGAATGAGGATGAAGATCTGACAGAGCTGCTATAGGGGATAAATAAAACATATAGCACATATAGCAATTTGACTACATCATATATACACAGTACTGTCCTTTTTGAACCCATATTCATTTCTTCAGGATACCACTCAAACTCCTCTGGCTGCTAACAAAAGCAATTTCTCAATCTCCTTATTATTCTAAACCTCACTCTTGGCACTCAACCCTTTTGGAGCTGCTTGTCACCAAATCACAACCCCTAACCCTCACAACCATCTCTGAGACACAACCAATCACGTCTGTAGGAGATGCCTGACCTACTCGGACCTCGTCCCTGAAATGGTCATCTAGCATATTAAACTGCTGCACCACCCAAGCACCGTTTAATTGATAGTATGTAGCCCAAACATGTGATTTGAGACAGTTTAAGCATGAACAACAAACTATTTTCTCCTTGTTGCTCTAGTGCAAAGCAAACTACAAACATCAAACTACTCTTGGGATAAGTGAAAAATTGTGAATACTTCCTCATATGCACAATAAAGAAGACAAACATTAGCCCATTAATTATTTTAGACATTTCTAAAAGATGGATATGAAATATGACTAAGTGGCTCAATTGTTAGAATATCTTACTACTACATTGAGTGTCTAGTTACTAATAAAAAATACTACTATTTTAAATACAATTGAAGTAGCATTGCTGTAAGGGCTACAGAAACAAAACTAGTATAACGTCCACCGACAAATATGAGATGAATGGGCAAATAAACATTGGGAATTCACATAGCAAGAAACTCAAGTCCAAGTTTTTCAAGCCCAAGCCCAAGCCCAAGCACACACACACACACACACACACACACACACACACACACACACACACACACACACCATGCTAAACACAGTAGATATAAAACCTCTGAAGGCTTACCAGTCAGGCAGACCCTGGTGAGGGGTGGCTGAGTGGTGGCAGGTGACCTCCTAAACAGAGAGAAAGTAGTGAGTGTATATTAACGTCATATTTCCACCACATTCGTAAATCTACCACATTCCAAATCACCAGTAACTTTCCAAGTACAAAGTACATAACATTCAACTGAAATCTAACAACCAGTCTTTGGTAGAACAATTTGCATGTTTAGGGGTGTTGTCTTGCTGCATGGCCCACTTTCTCTTAATGTTCAGCTCATGGAGAAATATCCTGACAGCTTCCTTTCAAATTTCCTGGTACAATTCAGAATTCATTGTTCCATCAATGATGGCAAGCCGACCTGGCCCAGATGCAGCAAAACAGACCCAAACCTGGATTCTACCATCACCATGTGACTTTCTCCATACTTAAAGCTTCTCATTCAAACCAAAACGTTCTATTTTGGTCTCATCTGTTCATAAATTGTATGATCTTTAGCAAACTGCAGATGGGCAGAAATGTTCTCTTTGGAGAGCAGCAGCTTTCTCCTTGCCACCCTTTCATGCATGTCATTATTCTCCTGATGGTGGACTAATGAACATTAACATTAAATAAACTAATATAGGCCTTTAGTTGCTTAGAAGTTACCCTGGCATCCTTTGTGACCATGATGACTACTATTTGCTTTGCTCTTGAAGTGATCTTTGTTAGTCAACCACAGATGGGAATTTTTACCATTTGTACACAATTTGGATCGTTTGGGTCCAAACACTTTAGAGTTGGTTTTGTAACCTTTTCCTGGCTGATGAGCATCAACAACTCTTTTTGTAAGTTCCTCAGAAATCTCATTTATTTGTGAGATGATACACTCCCACAAACATGTTGTGAAGAGCAGACTTTGATGGATCCCTGTTCTTACACCCAATTGTCATCACCTAATTAAATGCTAATCCTGAATGTTCACATACTTTTGCCACTCACAAATAAGTAAGATATATATATATATATATATATATATATATATATATAATATATGCGTGTGCATATATACAAGCAAAGAAGCCCAGACATCTCTATCCCTCACAACTTCTACCAGCTTGTCCTTGAGGATCCCCAGCTTCTCCCAGGCCAGCTGGGAGATATAATCCCTCCAGAAAGTCCATGGTCTACTCCGGGGCCTCCTCCCAGTTGGCCATGCCTGGTACACCTCTACTGGGAGGCGTCCAGGAGGCAGCCTTATCAGACCACCTCAACTGCCTCAACTCCAAGCTCCTCACCCGATCACAAAGTGTATGCCCATCAACCCGCCGGAGAAAGCTCATTTTGGCCACTTGTTTCCGTGATCTCATTCTTTCGGTCATTATCCAGAGTTCATGACCAAAAGTGAGGGTGGGGACGTAGAGCGAGCGGATTGAGAGCTTTGCTTTATGGCTATTTTGTGTACCTTTATGTAAAATCTCATGCAAAATATTTGACATCCCTGATCAAATGACAGTTTGGTTGATTTTCTAAATCAAAAGAACCTAACACAACATCTGCAGGAAACTCAACACATGGCCCACTAGTGTTTTTTATTTGAACTTAAGTGACTTGTAAATTGTTCAATAGCCTCTTGAGACCTCATTACCCTCCTCGGAGCTCTGATTTTTTTATGGATAAAAACTGAGTACTGTCTTTGAACAGGAGGTATTTTCGTTTTTGTGAAATGCCCAAGAGTGTCTACAAATAAGGACTGAGTTAAGCAGAATGACTTATGAGGTGTAGCAAACCCAAAACATCATGTCCTCATGTGGGGACACGAGGTCTCAGGAGGTTAAGATGTACAGAAATGTTATATTGAAGAACTATGATAGCATAGCAGTCTATGTACATGTGGCGTTTAACAACCATCTTGTCAATATCCATTCATTTTAACAAACATTGTCTTAAAAATGATAATAAACTAACAGTTAATCGGCACTGCGGATCCATGAGCAGAGGCAGGAATTTAAGAAGTCCATCATTTATGTGTGTGTGTAGCTTTTGTTCAAGTTACTCGTGTCATGTTTTTATACTACTTCTTTGTAACAAGCTGTAAATGCCGTTTGTAAGTGTATGTGCCTGCAGTATTATAGGAAGTACTGCTTTGTTTCCCGTGCACTATGATGGATTGGCACCCTGTCTAGGGTTGTTCCTGCCTTGCACTCTGTGAAGGAGGCTGGGCACCGACTTCCCGCTACACTGACCAGGAATAAGTAGTTAAGGAAGTGAATGGATGAATGCTTTTCACTTTCTGGCTGATCTTTCATGATGTTCATAATACTGTCTGTCAATGCGTTTTTGGCTTCCGTCAAAGTATCAGGTCCGTCATACATTTAAATGGCAAACACCTGTACTGAAGGATTAACCAGAAGTTCCAGGGAAAAAGTCCCATGCCCGGCTAAGCTGTCACTGCTGGGATCTTGAACAAGGCCCTAAGCAGAGGCTGTGCCAACTCTCTTTCATTTACCAAATAAACAACTTGTACATCAGACAACAGAAATGTCCCAAATTAAATAAGCAATGAGGCAAATTCACAAGCTCTTCTACGTTGTTTTCTTCATTTGACAGACGAAATCTCACTGTCAGTAAATCAGCTTGTGTGTTTTTGCACGTTATGGAGTTTGCACATTTTTATACTCGGACACTATCCGTAGATCAGGGCTGAAATCATGTTATGTGCCATTCCCTTTATTCTTTTCATCCACTGGTGCTCTCATGAAGAATGCCAACATTTCCAGAGTGAAAGGTCAGCAGCTGAAGTTGATTTGATTTCCATCTGGTTCACTCCGAGCCTGGATGTGATCAGAGCCCAACAAAGGCCTCTAACAGAGACTTTTAATTGGTTTGACGTAGCTCGTGGTAACTGAAGGGGGAAAAATAAGCCCGGTGCTTAATAAAAGTGAAGAACTGACTTTTCTTCTACCACTTGCAGATGCCAGGTGGAAAAACGTGTCACTAAGCGGAACTGAAGGACACATGGAAAGTCCAGAGCAGACATTTAGTGTCTGTAAACGGATGAAGTGCTAAGTGGAAAATGGACCAAGGAAAAAGTCAAACTGGGTCAATGCACTTTACGGGCTGTTAAAGGTCTAGGCTTTGTTTGGACCGCCCTCTAGTGGTTCATCGCGCACACTGCAGCTAGTATTCACCCGGCTGCAAGGTTCATACCTCGAGATAAAAATGAGCGGGATCATTTATAAAATACTGTATAGTCACTGCGGTTCTGTCATTAAAACAGTTTTGTTGCATTTCTTAACAAAAACAAACTAGTTGAGGAACAATATGACAGATTATTAACCAATAGGCGGGGGGCATGAAACGAAGTGACTCGTTCCTGAATTAGCAGAAATTAGCGAGCCATTTTTGCATGACCAAACATTTGCATAAAATTGTATTCTGAAAATATGAATAGTCAGATTAACAAGATAACATTTTTACAATTCGCTGCCAGACCACGTGAAGCAGCTGTACTTTTGTGCTGTGTCTCAAATAGTCCCATCCTTATTCACCATTCCCTACAATCTGCACACTATATAGAGCACTACAAGCCTATAGGGAACAGATAAGGCATCGGTAGTTAACAATTTCGGACGCTACCTTTTCTTTATCCCTTTTCTTTATATTTTGCATTAAAATGCACTGTTCTGTTAATCTGTCGTGGCTTGCTGTGGTTCAGCTTTGAACATATCACTTCCACAGTCTCCCTAAGAGAACTTGATGAGAGCAAGATGAGATATCATGAGAACACAACTGCATTCAAATAATAAAAAGTAATACTGTTCAATTACATTTATGCTGTTGACTTATATAGCTGTGGCATGACTTTTAAGAAAAAGCCTATTTCTTGAAGGTCAAACAGGAGCAAGCAAAAACACATTACAATAATCAGCACTCCAATCGTGTGGCAGCACTAAATCCTTGTTCAAAAACCCTAAATGTCACCAGTATGGAAATCCTCAACGTGATATACACAATCTCTAATAACTTACACAACCACACTCCCTCCACCACATTCTTCCCAACCTATCTGTTCTAAATCTGCTTGGTTTATTGGTCAATGTTTGCAGAATGTTCTTCATTCTGCTCAACCTCACAGATGCCTTCTTCAATTACAGTTTGCAGACCAAGGCTTACGGGAAGCCGCTTTCTTTCGGTACTATGAAACAGTTCTGTTGAATGCCTTGGACCGAAGGGGGCAAACATTTTGTATTCCGTTTTATAAACCAATATGAAGCTGGCACACCATCTAATGACCATGTTATGCTTGCTCTTTTTCTAGATGCCTGCACAAACAGCGCAAATAAACAAGGCCATGTTGAAGCTATTTGGACGTTGCTACGGCATGACGTTACAAGCCATAAAATAAGCACAGATGATGTTTTACAGCAAGGACCAGTGCAGCCATGGCATGACTTCAGAGAGGTGAAATAACATCATGTCTGTATCATTTTCGTGTCCAATATTTTCTATACTTGACTCAAAAGTCATTGAGTGCACTTTTGTTTTTTACATGTAAGGCAAAACCACTCACTTGTTCGGCGCGCACTGGACATTAGTCAGCACGGTGAAATTGTTTCTGACACTGCGAAGGCTTGCGAGAACCTAAACAGAGACAAAGTGACAATATTTAAAAGACTGTGCTACCGACAAGAAAAAACCAACAACAACATTAATACAGGGAAAGTTCCAAGTGCTGAGCAAGCAAGTAGTGATGTCACTAGGATGACATTTTGATGTCATGTTTACCTGAGCAAAAGGTGTGACGATTAGGTCATCCCCATGCCTGTAAGGAAAACAGGATATAAAGCGTCATGTCAAACTATATGGCATTAAGCAACAATATACATGTTAATCCCTAAGACTGTAAAGATAACACTGTAATCCCTAAGGCTGAGGAATGGCAGCATGGCTCACTGTATAAATATGAACCAAGAAATACTGCCATTTACTTTATGACTTCACATTGTATGAGTTACACAAGACATCGTACCACTACTACAGATCTTATTTGTCTAATAAGCTGTCAGTGTGCTGTAAAGTGTGACCTTACAGTATATCAACAAAAGTTTTGGGACACACCTCTTAATCACCGAATTTATCATATTAATCACTGAGTTTCGTGTAGTCCCACTGCCACAGGTCTATAAAGGTGTATCAAGCACCTTGCAGTCTGCCTTTACAAATATTTGAGAAAGCAAGGGTCGTTCTAAAGAGCTCACTGAGTTTGAGCGTGCTCAACAAAACTAATGATGGCCTACGAATTTTTCCACAGTACTTGTTGAGAAGCGTGATTGTATTTTGTAGTCTCAATGCGAATGGCTATTATGTACTTATACTCCTGTAAATTATTATAATTTTTATTATATTATCATTCTGCACATGGAGGCTTTTTTATTATATTAAGCATGTCTGCAGGGAGTTTGGCCTAGAGTACAGTACAGTAGTAGACATCAATACAGTAGTTCCTTAGTAGATAGCCAGGTAGTTTAAATTATATTAGCTACGCCAATGAACAAATGGCACCTCTCTCTCAAACCACAATTATATTGCATATATTGTCGAGCAGCACAGCACTTTTAAGATGGAATATCGATGCCTAAGAAAGATTCAAGCATGAAATCACCGTGTTTACCTCTAGATCTAATAAAGGTACACAATCTCCATGACACTGTATGGGTTTTCTCTTATGGGTAACCATTTTCATAAAGCAAGATATCAAACTGATTTGTATCTGGAAAGCATTGTGTGTCTGAAACTGGGTTTAGCTAGTTGGCTACAGTTTCTGAGTCACTGCAAACTTTGAACACTTGTCGTTTAATTGGACGGGTCCTTCCGATATGTAGTCAGTTTTATTAGTTGCTAGCATCTTAGGCTAGTAGCGCGTGTTCTCTCACCCAGTGAATATTTAACAGAGGCTGAACGTATAGAGTGACAGCAGAAGATGAAGAGAACATGGAGTAGGAGACACTGAATGAAAATTGAAAAAAGAAGGCCGCTAGAAGGACTGCGTCTTCATCTACCTGGATGAAGTGAGGTGAGAAGCAGACTGAGACAGAGGGTGCAAGCCAAGCCATCTTCATAGTTATCATACAAGGGAGAGAAAACAAAGATTTAGTAATATGTATATGTTCATATATTAATGAGACTAATATCATAGCTGACAACTGAATAAAAGAGGAGTCTATTAAACAATTCCTTTTTATTACACATTTAACCGAATAGTTAGCAGGAGCAAACATACACAGGCAGAAGCAGAGTGAAGCAGAGAACGAGTGCACACGAATGGAATCAGTGGAAGAAACGTAGCAGATAAAAAGAAAGAAGGAATTTGTGTTTATACTTACAAGACACGCTGGAATATTATTGCTATACTCATTTAAATCTCTCTTTTTAAAAAATCCATGAGTTTTTCAACACGCATATGTAACGTTGAGCTGATTACCTGATAAGCTGAGAAGTGTTATACTGTAACTGTACTGTACCGCATTATAAATAGGGGTGGGTATTGGAAAGCACTTCACAATATGATACATGAATCCCGCTACAGTTATAACACGTACATTGCAATACGATGCATACTGCATACCACTAGGAAGCCTAGCGGGTAAGGTACTGGACTATGGATCAGAAGGCCCAGGGTTCAAATCCCACCTCTGCCAAGCTGACACTGTAGGGTCCTTGAGCAAGACCCTTAACCCACAATTGCTTGGATGTTAAGACTGTACCAACTGTAAGTCGCTCTGGATAAGGGCGTCTGCTAAATGCTGTAAATGTAATAAATGTACTGCGATATATTGCGATATTCTACATAATTCACTGAAAATTATGTCTTCTACAGCAGTGGAGATTGTAGTTGTAGTTGTGTGGGACTGTGGTGGCTTAGCGATTAGAGTACTGGACTATGAACCAGAGGGTCCAGGGTTCAAATCCCACCTCTGCCAAGTTGCCACTGTTGGGTCCTTGAGCAAGACCCTTAACCCACAATTGCTTGGATTGTAAGACTGTATCAATTGTAAGTCGCTCTAGATAAGGGCATCTGCTAAGTGACATAAATGTAAATGTGTTAAAACTACACCAGTACTCCTGACATTGTTTATTCATTGACTTTAAAAAATAGCTAGATTTGTGTTTCGAGAATAACAGTGGATGCCTAGCAAAAAGGTTTGTTCTCCACTTTTTCCTAGAATTCTGGACACATGGAACCCCCCTATAATAATGCACGTATCCAGCCTGTTTAGTGAAACAAAAACACTAACGTGATGTGACCTGGTTAATGTAGTGCATCCTTTTAAATGTTACAGCAACACATCCAGGGTAATCTAGGCACAGTTTGGGTGATTACACACATGCAATAACATAAAACAAGCCTAATTTATATATTGCACGCTAATATTGCAGTAAAATTTAATAAACAAAGTACTGTGAAAATCTGAGACTTTGCTGTAAAGATGTTTTTTTTTTTGGTTGCCTTAAAACCAGTCTTAGCTATTAGTCTGGACTGTGGTAGCCTAGTGGTTAAGGTACTGGACTCTGGATCAGAAGGTCCAGGGTTCAAAACCCACCTCTGCCAAGGTGCCACTGTTGGGTCCTTGAGCAAGACCCTTAACCCACAATTGCTTGGATTGTAAGACTGTATCAATTGTAAGTTGCTCTGGATAAGAGTGTCTAATAAATGCTGTAAATGTAAATGTAGTCTAAACTTGAAGTCTTGTAGTGCATTTGGGTTTCTGAAAATGTGTGAAATGAATCAGTTTATTCTTATTGCTATTGTTATTATAACTTACAGCTCCGATGCGACAGAGGAGTTGCGGGACATAGACTTGGGCGAAAGGTCATAATCGCTGTCTGAGCGGTACAGGAAGGACTCCCGCCGCTGGTTATGTCCGGTTTGGGAGAAGTTGGGATGCAGGATGAGTCCCGAGCCAGGAGAGGCCTGAGGGTCCAAAGGACTGCAGCCTGCAGATGACCCATTTTCCACATCAAAACTGCAACAGCAAACACAAGCAAACAATTCACATGAGTCGACAGACATTTACTTTCACAGTATGAGTACTTGGGTCAGATGGTGCAAAAGAAGACAAGAAGGAAATACAGCAGATCAGTTACAACTACAGGTTTGGGCATATAAGTATGCTTTTTCAATCCATGAACACGGCTAAAACTCAAGAAAAAGATCTTGCTTAGATTTACAAAATTTACATAGTTAAGTAGTAAAACTGCAGGCTTTGGTCCTTTATCATATTGAACCAAGTCAAAAACTTCGACCCACCCTTAGAAGTATTTTTTGTTGTTGTTTTTTTACTTTTTAATGGGAGCGGTAGAGTGGCTCGGTGGGTAGGACCATTGCCTCACAGCAAGAAGGTCCTGGGTCCTTCCAGTGTGTGCGAGGGTTTACTCCGGGTACTCTGATTTCCTCCCACAGTCCAAAGACATGCTGTAGGTTAACTGATTACACTAAAGTGGCCCTAGTGTGTAACTGTGTGTATGAGTGTGTACCCCATGCCCTGTCTATTGTTGTTCTTGCCTTGCACCATATGCTGCCGGCTAGGCACCGGCTCTCCCTTGACCCTAATCAAGAATGAATGAAATAATGAATATTTTAAAAGCAAACATTAAATGCAGGTTAAATTTTCAGTTTTTTAAAAAACATTAACTTCTTGACCATTGCAGCGAATGTATCTGTCAATGTGGTAAATAACCATATTATTTAGAAATAAAAAGTAAAAAAAGTAGAATCAGGAAGTGCAAGTTTTGTGTCTTTCTTACTCCAGGCCTAAGTTATGCTGACTCAGTTTTATAGCCCCATAGCCATCTCATAATCCAAAATTTCAACATACAAGGTTAATTCAAATCGATATTTCTCATTTATGTCATGCCTGCCTTCACCTATGCATTCACCCTCAGAGGTTGAGGCAGGGTGCAAAAACAGACAAAAAATAATGGCAATCGACACTGAAAACTGGACAGCAACATTTCAGCTTTGAAGTATGACTGGCATTGTCTCTACCAGTCTCAAAAGAGAGGCCCCAAGTCATTACGTTTCAAGAGTCATCTTTTTTATTCATAGCTGCTAATTTAAGCATAAACCAAATAAACTGGTCCTGTATGAGAGCAAAAACTGAAACATGTTCAGAGATGCACAGTAGATGACAGGCTGTGAGATTCTTAAGATGTTCAAGCAGGATTACAGGCTTTAGTTTGTATAGCTGGACGCATGATGTTCAAAACAAGTGGTCCCTTGAGACTAAACAGTTCTGGAAAGTCTGAGAGAGTTCCAGTAGTCAGGGAGGAAGCAGGTCGCATCCTTCCATGCCCTCAGGAAGTCCAACACTACCCCTGCCTTCTTCAAACAAGTCATCAGTCCTGGAAACTCATGTCTCACTCAAGTACACACTTTTCAAAAAGTGTTATCCAATAAGTGGCTGACAAAAAGATGATGGACGACCTGGTGTTTCCAGTACTCTGAAAATTGATTTCTTCATAGCTACTTTTCACAGAACGTGAACTTAGCTTTGGACAGCCCTTAAAACCACAAGCAACAACAAATGGTTGGGGCAGTGGTATTGAGCTAAAGGACTCTGCTTTATAAGAGCTCTTGACACTTCCATGAAATGTTAGGGTCATATCTTGATAAATCTGAAGCGTCTCTGTAGTTATTTCACAATCATTTAAAAAGTAGGGGCCCAAAGTATTGGAGCCAGCATTTTATTTTAGGATTCCTTAGAGTAATTGAGACTATTTAGTGGATCACTATAGAGCAACTACGCCTGTTCGTGATAATATCACTGGTATCTCCATGACTCACCTTGTGACCAGTGCGTCAGAGTGGGGGTTTGGGGTTTGGCAGAGTCCTCATGTCTACTAACCTCAAACAGTCTGTTAAGTACCTTCCAATGTGTCAACATCCCACTATTGTCGTCCCTTCTTCCTGGAGGTGACCAATAACAAAACAGTGCCATGTTGGATTTTAACATCGCTGTGTAATTTGTGTTGAGTATTAATGGTGCAATTGAGAGACTCAATACAGTCATGCCTTCGACATTGCGGGGGTTAAGGGTGTGGCGCCCCATGATATATATCAGGATTTATATATCTTCACTCATATATATATATATATATATATATATATATATATATATATATATATATATAGGTGGCTGGATGATGACTGAAAATGAGTAGTTTCGTTTCATTTATTTGTGTATTTCACATCGCATCAGCGGCTATTCACAACAGGAGCAAGTTTAAATCGATAGTCACACACACTCATACTGGGCCAATTTAGAGGAACCAGTTAACCTACAGCATGTCTTTGGAAAGTGGTAAGAAATCTAAGTAGTTGGAGTAAACTCACGCAGACACAGGGAGGACATGCAAACTTCACACAGGCAAAGTCCAAGTTGGAGTCAAACCAGGAGTCTATGGACCTCTTGCACCACCGTGGCACCCCAAAGATGAGTAGCTGTGTGACATGTTCAGAGTGTAAATTCTTTGTGACCTGAGAAAACGATGTTCCCTTGAGAAGAAGTACACCCACAGACTTCTGGTGAAAATTCCTTTCATGGGAAGTCCTGTGTTCTTGTTACCCTACACCCCTCACATGAGAAAATTCTGATCTCAACTAGTTCCCAGAGTGCAAAGCGTGATTTACATCTTCTTTATGAAATAGAGTACAAATATGTTTATATACTACAAACATGAATGCGTACATACACCTGCTGATGATCACGGGTTACACATGATTACACATTGTCAGTATTACTGCAGTGCTGAAAATGATCCCCCACCCAAATAGTACCTGATCTGTGGTAGTTCTGTGGGGGTCCTGACATTTGAAGAACAGAGTAAAAGGGGACTACTAAATATTAGGTCGAGATGAACAAATGGACAATGTGTGCAGAAATATGGAGATGTAACGTTATGGCTGGTTGGACGATGATTACACATGATGGCATCTCACTTTCTCCAATGATGCAACCCAATGACCTCATGTAGCATAAAAGTGATTGATCCCCGTCTCTCATTTATAGTTCATATAGATAAGGAAGGCACATTTCCACTTTAGAAACATAGTTAAGCAAAGTACTATAGTGACATTCAGAAAAACTAGCTTTCCAGAAAATTTGATTACATTAGAAAAAATTGTTTATGCGTGTATTTAGCTCTAGGTTGGACCACCTGCTTTCTGACTGATCCAGTAAGGTTTAAATTAAGTTCAGTGCAGAATGCAGCAGTTCGAGCTCTAGACGTAGAAGCTTGATCATATCACTTTGATTTAAACCTTATGTCATTGGTTTTGCCAGTACATTTTGCATTGATTATAAAACACTATGAATACTACAGTCTTGAGTGAAATTAATCCATATTATCCACCACATTTCCACATTCCACCAAATTCAAAGCAGCTTTAGTATTTACATTAACATTTACATTTATGTCATTTAGCAGACGCCCTTATCCAGAGCGACTTACAAATGGTACAGTCTTACAATCCAAGCAATTGTGGGTTAAGGGCCTTGCTCAAGGACCCAACAGTGGCAGCTTCAGATCTGGGATTTGAACCCTGGACCTTCTGGTCCATAGTCCAGTACCTTAACCACTAGGCTACCACAGAGCCAACAATTATTATCACCCTGGGGGGTTATACCAAGAATAAAGAAAACTACCACAGGGGCCAGAGCTTTTTCCTACAGCACCTCCCAGCTATGGAATAGCCTTCCTATCAGTGTTCAGTTTGTCGTCTGGTCTCACCCAGAGGTAGTTGGGTTCACCATTTGAGCCGATTTCCTTTCAAGGTTTCTTCCTAATTGATGTCAGGTATTTTTTCCTTGCAACTGTCTATATTAAAGTGTGATTAATAAATAAACTGAATTAAGCCAATATCATGCATGAGGGAAATAAAGTCTTTACAGTAATGACTTCCCATCCCTTACGCAAGAGTCGCTATCTACAACCCACTGCACGTCCTCTTCCGATAACTTACTCAACAGCCTTACAGGAACATAGCCCCAGTTCTAAATGTGTAATTGCACAGTGAGCAATCACAGCCAGAACTCTAATGCTTGGTTCCATGGAATTCTATTGAAAGTCTTTGTTTACGATAAACGTCAATAACAAAACACTATTTTGATTACCAGAACACATTTTCTATAATAGGAACAATGGGATACTAAAGAAATCCAGAAGGTGCTTTTAAATAACACAGAGTTTAATTTAAAATGAAATGAGACAAATGTGTGTTTATTGGCATAAAGCAGAGGATGGCTACAGAAATAACTACATGCCTAAAAAGGTCCATATCCTGTAAAGTTTAAACCAATCAGAAGCTGAATGGAAGAGGACGCCGGTGCACTTTGCCCCAAGTGCAGTGGTAATGAATCTGGTTAAATGCTCAGCTATTTGGCTGTGAAAAGGATAGTTATGCAAAATCCACATTGATAAGTATGCTGGAGGATCTGTTTTCCTCCAAATGCCCAGTGAAGTGTGCTTGGGTACATGACCGAATGAATTTTGTGAAGAACCAGGAGATTTTACATGCAAATCTAGCTACAACTGGGTCATGGGGTCATTCTAAATACAAGTAAAAATGATTCTGGAGGAGCTGATGAAGATCCACAAGAGATGACCTAGGATTAGGGTTGAGTATCGAAACCAAAATTCCAAGAACCCAGTACCCATTAAGAAAATTAGATTTTCCATTCCACTTATCAGTTCATACTAATGCATTTTCTGCTTTCAACACGCGCTTTCAAAACTTTGAGCAAAAATACATTTGTATTAAAGAAGCATCTATCTGCCAGGACCTGTGTGTCATGTGATCACATAATTATGTTTTGCTATGCTCCACTATAGTATTAGCAGAAATTCGGAGCTTAAAAGCGCTTGAAAGTTTAGCTCCACTTTCAGAGGAAAGCTGATCTGTTTCTAAAGGACTTTTCATCTCTAAAATGGTGAAGCATCTGAAACACCAGCATGAAATGCTTCAGCAGTGTACCATGTTTGACAGGCTGCGGTCTCCTAGAGCATGTGCTGTTACAGTTCGCCATATTAAAAAAACTAATGACGAACCGTCCAAATAAAATACAAGGGTTTTGGGACCCAAATGCAGTTAGCTCCAGGTGGTATGAGTGAACTAAAATATAAATAACAAAAAGAAACGAAAGAAAACGATAAAGAATATCCAAAATAATAAATAACGATTGTGCACGCCGTAAGCGTACGGCGCCGCTATTCAAAGTGTGCGCTTACGGCGTGCCACTGGCCCTTCGGGTCTGCGCGTGCGCAGTGCGCATTAACCTGAGCGAAGCTCCCGCGAACCCACTGGAGTGTGGCACGGACGCGGGGAGTGAAGAGGACGAGGTTATAAACTCTGCGTCCTCTTCTAAGCACGATCGGAAGATTAAAAAGGGTATTTCCCCCGATCGCTGCGCGGGGTGGGGGCGGGGGCGTAGAGGGGGACAGCGCAGAAAAATGAAAATAAAAGAACAACCACGGCTATCCCTACACTATCTAGGGCCCTGGATTACCTAGGCCAGCCTCCATACCCGCTGTCCCTACCAAAATAAAGCACCAAGAAAAGCAAGATCTGTCAAAAAGCCATCAGAGCCAGCAGTGTAAGCACATGTGTGCGTCTTCTCAGGCAGAAGCATATGGATCAGCCAGCCGCTTGTGAAGCGTGTCGATGGGGATCAATCCCACGACACCGTGCCAGCCACAAAGGTGTGCTTATATGGGCTAAGCAGCAGGTGTCACCAATCAATCAATAATAAGCCCGGGAAGGGCTGAAGCACACACAAACGCGCTGTTGCTGCTCATGCCCCAAAACCGGGTCAACTACTGGCCACTAGTGGCCAGATAGCGACTCCTGATATGTGCTGCGTTAGCCAGGACAGTCTAAAATGCTTAACGTGGCTTACTGTACTCATGCAATGAGCTAGGAAACAAAACTTCTCTCAGTTACTACTGTTGATAGGTAATCTCTACTGCTGAGATGATGAACCTGATGAATAATTTTTACATTACGCTTTTATCTTCCCATTTAAATCTATTTTACTTTTCACGTTCATCATTTCAGCAGTAGAGATTACTTATCACCAGTAATAATTGAGAGAATTTTGGTTTTTCCTGGGTCACTACTTTAGAACATTAAGCCACTTAAGTTTTAATGCGTGATTACATTTGAAGTTGAATACAAAAATACAGAAATATATAAAAATAACTACATTCTTTTTATCTAAACAGCTGGCACATTTTTTCCACCATTGTGGAATTGAAAATACAAATAGATAAGACCCAGAATCAATTAGAAGAATCGGAATCAATAAAATGCAAACAATACCCAACCATACCTATGATCCTGAAGGAATTAGACATTGTATATTGTGGAGTGTCTCAAAGTACCAGTGCATGGGCTGAGTTAATAAACCTGATGCTATTAGGGTTGTGGCACAGCCATGTGTATGTTATCTTAATGTCATTGCCATGCTGAGAATAGTCATTCGACCAAAAGTATTCATCATATGATCTGGAACACATATCCTGCATTACAAAACGAACTGTAGTCTGCACAGCTGTACCATCAACCTAGACATGTTTTACAAAAGTGGCTATAAAGGACACAGACTCTAATACACTCATACCAGAAACCCACTACTATGTCACTTCCATGTTAGTGTCACTGCTGTGCTGGGAATGTCCCTTTACCCAAATAATATGTGGTCAGTAGTGGGTCTATGCTCGTGCACTTTCCATTTATAGATAAGAACTCAAACTTTGAAAGCAACAGCTGGGCTGCAGTCACTAACTGTATCCTTATAATGTACTGTACACACACATACAGTATACAGCCAAAAGTTTGTGGACACCCCTTCTAATTATTGAGCTCTGCTATTTCAGCAACGCTAATAACACATCCATAACATTAAGCATACATTTCTGGATTCTCCATAGACAAACAGTAGTGCTAGAACGGGTTGTCCTGATACCCCAGTGACTCTCAATAGGACACATTTATAGGTTTCTTCTTCCAACAAGTCATAAACCTTCTGCCCTGCTTGACCTTAAAAGTCCACAGAGAACGGGTGGCTGTCTTGCAGAGAACCTTGACCTCAACTCCATCAGACACCTTGAAAATGCACTGGAATGCCAAAAGTGAGCCAGGGCTTACTGTCTAACATCAGAAGCTGAAATCGCAGTCATGTTCCCAAATCTAGTGGAAAGCCCTTTCAGAAGAACATAAGCTGTTATAGCAGCAAATGTAGGGGAATGTTTTATACTAATACCCATGTTTTGGTTATAATTTTTGGGATGTTCACAAACTTCTCTCACAAACTTCATTAGGTACACCTTGCTAGTACCAGGTTGGACCCCCTTTTGCCTTCAGAACTGCCTTAATTCTTCATGGCAAAGATTCAACTAGGTGAAGGAAATATTCTTCAGAGATTTTGGTCCATATTGACATGACAGTATCACATAGTTGCTGCAGATTTGTCAGCTACACATCCATGTGAATCTCCTGGTCCACCACATCCCAAAGGATCCCACATCTATTGGATTAAGATCGGGTGACAGTGAAGGCCTTTTGAGTACAGTGAACTCACTGTCATGTTCTAGAAACCAGTCAGAGATTATTTGAACTTTGTGACATGATACGTTATCCTGCTGGTCACTGTGGCCATAAAGGGGTGAACATGGTCAGCAACAAAGCTCAGGTAAGCTGTGGCATTTAAACAATACTCAATTGGTATCAAGTGGTCCAAACTTTGCCAAGAAAAAATCCCTCACATCATTACACCACCAGCAGCAACCTGAAATGCTGATACAATGCAGAATGGATTTGTGTTGATTCTGCCAAATTCTGACCTTACCATCCAAATGTCGCAACAGAAATTGAGACACATCAGACCAGGCAATGTTTTTTTTCCAATTTTGGTGAGCCTATGCGAACTGTGGCTTCAGTTGCCTCTTCTTATCTGACAGGAGTAGTTCTTATCTGCTGCAGTGGCCCATCTGCTTCAAGGTTTGATGCTCTTCTGCATACCTCAGTTGTAACAAGTGGTTATTTGAGTTACTGTAGCCTTTGTATCAGCTCAACAATACATTTTCACCCAGAGAACTGCCACTCACTGGATATTTTTCAGACCATTCTCTGTAAAGTCTAGAAACAAAAATCACCTTTCTTCCCCATTCAGGGGAAGAACTTTGAATAGGTCATCTTGTCCATGTCTACATGTCTAAATGCATTGAGTTGCTGCAATTTGATTGGCTGTGTGTACTACCTCTGAGTGTTTTGAAAGGTTTTGAAGGCAAAGCCACTAAAATAATACGTTACCCAATACAACAGTCTATTTATTAAACCTTCCAGACATTTAGAGCAGCAAAGTCATTTGGAGAACTGGTCAACATCAATACGTGGGCAGGTTTAACACATGACTTCAGGAAAGGTGGGGACTTTTAGACTAGGGAGAAGCATCGCTACAGCTCCAGGAACTGTGCTGTACCAAAGAGAGAAGAGAAAGAGGGAGAAGTAGCTCATGCATGTAGTGTATGAAAGTAAGTAGTGTTGTGAAGCTTGCTTTAAAAGATGTCAAAATACAACACAAGGCAAACGAATTGGCAGGCTAAAGAATACCTCACTGTTTTTGGACATGCTTTAGTCCGCATAGTTCCCCAAATGGCACCAGTCTGGATAGCATATTTCAGGAAACTTAATTTGTTATGAGAAAAGTCAGTTTGTGCGAGTATGGCTTTGGGGGTAGGCATCTAACGTCTCCACTGAAACAAGTAATTCTTGTTCAAGTTTATATAAAGAAAAAACTCAAACACTTCAGCACAGTGTTAACATATGTAAATCTAGACTATGAACCCCAAAGCTTAAATAAATACCATAAGGCCATTGATAAGCATGTTCATATATACTGTATCCAAGACACTCAGCAAACAGCCAACACTGCAAACAACCAGCTCATCATATTACATATCTTAAATAAACCAAACTAGAAATCTCCTGCACTATTTATCCATAAGCTAACTGTTGACATAATGAAACTACAAACGTCATTGCAGCATGAGCTGTAAAAACTCTCATTCGATCAAGAGACAACCATATGCTCTAAAATGTTTTACAAACCCACTTGTACATATAATAAATATGGTGTCCTGGACATTCACTATATGCACAATGACCCACACTTTCATAAACAGTATATGAACACTGTGTACCAAACTATCACATTTGCTTACTAATTTACATGATTATACTCATAAAAAGCTATTAGAGTGGTAACTACATTCACACACTCACACAGGTGTGTAACACACATACTTATATATGCACTACCACTGCACCACCACAGTTCCTAAAATTATTTTTGTTGTTGTTGTTAATAATAGTATCAAACCATTACTATTGGCAGCAGGAGCTTTAGAAGTCTAGCCACGTTTGTTAACAGATAAATGTCACCATTTTTCTCCAGCTTGAACTCGGACTCGAACCTCTACTGCAGAGGTGGGCCAGCAAATTACCACTGTGACCTCTGTGCAACCAACATAAATTAAACATTCAAACTTATGATTATTATTATTACTACAATTCCTATTATGGAATGTACTGGATATGTATATAATTTTATTTCAAGTGTTTTGCAGACACAAAATGAAAGAATCAATAATAATGAATTATACCATAAATCTCTGATGCTAGAAGGCAGACAGACAGACAAAACCTCTAAAATAAGCAAATTTAAAGAAATAGGTTTTCAATCCGTATTTAATTCCTCCATAGAGCTTGTGTTTCTAATGTGGAGTGATTTTGGGGTGATGGAAGAAGCATATTTCAATGGATGTGCTTCAAAAGTCCTTAAGATGGGCTATACTACTTCACGAGCTCAGCAGATCCATGGATGCTAACAAATTGAGAATGGTCTATTTCTATTATGTAACAGTTAAAATTTTTAGACATTTAGTACACCCGTATCCAGAGTGACTTCCAACTGATGCAATCTTTCAAACCAAGCAACTGTAGGTTAAGGGCCTTTCTCAAGGAGCCATCAGTCAGTGTGTTTACATGCACTTAATAATCTGATAACTGCAGAAGTAATCTGATCAACAAGTTCCCATGCACTTAGGTAATCAGATAATGGGAAAGCTCTGGGTTTACATGACTCCGGCAATATTCAGATTTCTACATGGAACCAGCCAATAATCTCACAGAAGGATGTGACAAACTTCAAGCCATAATAATTAAATAACGAAATGATTCATTTACTTGAGCATATACTGCATTTCAGAGTCTAACCAAACTTGTTTGGTGGCTGATTTGTGGCTGTTGCATTTAATGCCAGCGTTGTCAGATGCCACAAGAAAAAGGAACCAGTTCTATGGAAGCAGAGTCTCTTAGATGAAGAGGACCTGGCAACCATGTTTGACTCGGCTCCATCTGCATGCATGCAAAGACTGAGAAAATCGATTGAAATCAGAGTAAGGATATACATGTGCTGAAAACTGTGATCACTGAGCTAAAATCCAGCTCCCTTCATTGGATTTCTTAATCTGATTCCAATCTGAGTAATACTGGTGTAAGAATGCTGGTTACATGACAGCTTTAATAATGAGATAACTTCAGAAACCCAATTACTGGATAAGTGTATGTAAATGCACTCAATAGACACTTTCGCACCGAAGGAATTTTTCATAGTTCTTAGAACTGTAGCCCCTTTGTCTCGTGTTCGCACTGCAGGAACTGGGGAAGATTGTAGTTTTTAGAACACTGTGTATAGGGACATTTTTATGTCCCTACTTCAGAGTAGGGTCTTTTCTCAGGACACAGGAACCCTGAATGATGTAAGATTGCCGTGATTGGCCCAGAGGTAAGAGTACGGTGATTGGTCCAGACGTAGTGACGCAAGTGTATAGTAATTGGTCCTGACGCAAGTGCCTGTGTTGAGCTCTACCATGATGTTTAAATAGATTTGTACACTGATAGTCATATAAACAACAGATCTTCATGCTTAAAATGGAAAAAAACAAGACATATTGACTGACAGTGAAGTCCAGGCGACGACAATGGACGACAAAGTTCTGGCACTGTGCAGACATTTTGGATTAATATCCCAAGACTACAGTTCATCTAAATGTCAGCACTTGGATGACCACAGTGGTTAAAGCAAAACTTATGAAAATGCAGTAGTGACAATGGTGAAACAGAAACAAAAAGTGAGATTTTAGTTTTTTAGTAGAATTGTGGCAGTAGACTCAAGCTTATTGAATGCTTTCCATTCTGATGACACAAGCAGCACGTAACGATTTTTGTTAAAAAAAAATCTTCATTGTACAATCAGACATGGTGGACAAAAGATATCATAGAGTCCGTCATACAGTATAATTCGCTAAATATTTTTTGGGAATCATGTCATATATTGTGACTTGTAACGAAGACTTTCTGAGACTGCTGAAATTACAACAGGCTAAAAGCAGGAGTAAGTGTAAACAGTCATGCATTCCAGCCTGTCAAATGAGATTTCAGGCTTAAGTTTGGTACAACAGTCCCGAAACAGAAATATAACCACAATTCGAAATCAGTCATTTACCTAGTACTGATTCTAAGAGACTTTCAGAAACCAGAGATCATCTTGGTCCACAGTGCTGGCACATTTTTCAAATGTTAGCTTGGCAAGTGGAAATATCTAAAGGGCTAGGATTGGTTTTCTTTAGTTCTCAGAGAAGTGTGAGATCAGAGTGACAGACCAGTATACAAATCAATATAAAAAGAAAGAAAGTGAGACCTGCTGAGAGATAAATATGTAAATGAGCAAGTCAGAGTGTGAAAATGACAGAAATTCTGCGACAATGAACGAATTCTGACCTGAAGGTAGAGGCGTGCAGCCTCTTCACCACTTCCTCACTGAAATCAAAATAAATCCTGCCCCTGTGACAGGGGGATCTGCGGTACATGGCCCTCAGATGCACCGCTGCACGCTCACTTATACATTACTAGTGTCTTCCCTGCATAAGTCCACAATACACACACACACATACTACACACACATACTCACAGCCTCTGGCCCTCCCACTGAGCACAGATCCATGCCCCAAACACTTCCTCCAAAACTTCAGCTATTCATGAGAGCACAAGGGCAGGGTGGAAAGGGAAACACGGAGCAGATCAGGACTGGAGTCTGTCTTTTTGGCCTAGACCTAAAGGAAGGTGTGGCTAAAACAAAATGTACACAGTTTCTCACATGCTGAGATATATTAATATCATGCTAAACCTGTCTGGTGCCTGACATTTGCTTTTTAAATTTTGTACTATAATGGAAGTCTGTCTCACCCATGACATCCTTTTCATAATAGAGGCACAGCTGCTTATACTGTTCTCATTTAAGAAAATATAAAGTGGGACTCTCATCTGCACAAATTTTTGTGGCTCAGTTTATACACATAGATGTCATTGTACACAGAGTAATGAATAAATATATACAGGTTTATGAACGTTAGTTGTCTCAGATTCTATACAATACAGTATAGTGCTAACTAAATACACCATCGAAAGGAACGGCCACAAATCAACATAAAAAGATTAATCAACACCAGCTACGAGACGACCAACAACTATCTGTATCTGGAACAATCAACAACCAACCAACTGGATCCATGAAAAACAGCAATATAACCATCTGGATCAGAAACAGCCAACAAACTGCATCAGGAACAACTAACAACCATTTAAATAAATCTGGAACAACCATCTACCAACCAACTGGACATGAAACAACCACCGCCAAAAACAAGAAGATACCAAATTGAATCTGGAACATTGAATAATCAGCCAACTCAACCTGGAAGACAGAACAACCAATCAACTAGATCTCAAACACTAGCAACATCAAACTACCATAAACAATAAGGAGCCACAAGCACCTTAAATATCCCAAAACAACCAACTGGACATAGAATAACTAACACCCAAACACCTTGAGCAAGCAATCAACAGGATCTGAAACAAACAATTAATAATAATAATAATAAAACAGCCAACTGAAACTGGAACTGCCATCAAACAACCAATTGGTTCTCAAAATCCAATCACTGACTAACTGGATGTGGAACAACCAATAATTCATAAACCAACCAATGCATTGTGGAACAATGAAGCATTGACCAACTATACCTGGAACAAATCAACAACTAACCAGCGACCAACTAGATCTAGAATAAACAACTTTCCGAATGCATCTGGTACAATCAACAACCAGCAGCCAAATAGTTTCATTTGGAACAACCAATAACACAACAGCCAACCACCTGTATCTGGAATAACCAACAATCATCAACAGGATGTGGAATAGGGGTGGGAATTAGAAAGAACACATCAAAACATCAAAACATTGTATGGTAGTATGGTAGAGTGTATGGTGACATCTGTAAGAGTGGAGATTGTAGTTTACACCCCATTCAAAATGTGTTTTTTCTTCCCACTACAAAACAAACAAACAACAAAAAAAAACGATATTTTGAGGTGAAAATTGAAGAAAATAAATATATATAAATATATATATAAATATATTGCTGTATCGATTTTTTAGCACAGCCGTAAGCTAAAAACAGCCAATTAGATCTGGAACAACCTTCCAAAAAAGCAACTACATCTGGAGCAACCAACAATTTACAACCAACCAACTAAATCTGGAACAACTGAAAACTAACAATTAACAAACTCAATCTGGAACGATCCACCAACCAACTACATGTGGAGCAACCAACAAAATGTACCAGGAACAACTAACAGGGAACAACCAATCAACTGGACCTAGAACAAACAACAACTATCCAACAGGTTACCATCAGCCAAACAACTGGATCTGGAACAATTTACCCTCTCTTAGAGATCTTAATATGTGACAGTCTAATTAAATTCATTAGGCTACATTTCAAACATGCTTCACATAGCTCAACAATTAGTCAAGCCGTTTAGCCAACCTAACATGTTCCACGGGCTTTGTCTTGACACAAAACCTAAACCATCTAAATCTTCCTTGTATCCATATATTAACACATTGCTATATTCCATTCTGAATGGTCACAATGGCAGACATTCAACAGTCAATTACAACCATTCATAACAACACTGAGCATGAGGCACCAGCCCCCCGCCAAAAAACAACAACAACAACAAATGATTACATTCCATGTCTTCCAGGAAACCTTTAAATAAGTTTTGTACCCACTTCAGAATTCAGATTTACTCAAAAAACAAGGTGGCTTAAGCAACATACAAAACAAGTCATAGAAGCAGCACTTTCTAACACTTTTGTACCTTGTATGCTTGAATGAGTAAAATGTAGTTTCTAAATTTGTAAAACACTAAAGGATCATAGGAAAAGGTGGCCAAACGTTTGCATATGCCATGTTGTACCTTCCATTTTTTTCCCCCAATATGCTTTACATGTATGCTTTAACTTCTTGCCATTTAGCATATGAACAAAACACATAAGGTTTTCCATGTGGGACAACCTGAGAACTTTATTTTAATGTATTTTATGTTTTACATCTAACCAGTTTTTTCCTTATATACTTTACTGAACCTTGTATTTCTGTCTATAGTTGTCCACCCAATTTTTTCATATTTTTACTTTCACTTTTCACTGGGTTTTCTACCCCCCTCTACAACTAATAACAATAAACTACATGCGATATCGATGGCTAATTTTTGAGTAACTTTATTCTCTCTGTCAACATAGCATGATAAGTAATTCTCTACAACGTACTGCTTGTTTCATTCAGCTCTCAAAACAGGAACAGAAACAAAAAAAAACCCACACACACTAGTCAGAACCATGTTAGACTCACAACATCAGTGACGTACATGAGGCTTTATTTATGAGAACAACAACACATTCCAGGCATTACTCAACTTGAGTAAGTCACAGCCCTGAATCTCACACTCACAGCTCAGCAGCAGCACTTAATTACTCAGAGCCTTGGATTATCCCTGTAACCCTGACACAATCAGAGATCAGATGAGGCATCCTGCTTCCATTTCTTGCTGGAGGTGAACCAACTCTGAACTCACAGGCTAACATGAGTCATTAGTTCAGCAGCAAGACTTAGCTGATTGAGAGGAAAGTGTTCGATGTTACATGTCTGAAAAAACAACAATAAGAGCAGAGTCAGGCCAGACAGACTGGTACGGATGGTGAGTATGATTCAGATCAGAACAATGCTGAACTGTGTGAGTTGTGTGTCTGGGTGAATTGATATTTGCTCTCAGTGAGACACAAGACACCACCCACACATTCATTAGGAGCTCATGAACGAAACCACAAACAATAACTTAAGGTATCCCTATACAGAAAAGCTCTTCACTCTCTTGTAGTAGATGTTTCAGGGCAGATGTTGGTGTTAGTCACTATAACGTAATATTCAATACAGGTATGCATCGTTTAGTCCACCAGATCAACGTCCATTCGCTTTAGTGTCTGAGGTCTTAAGAACTGGATCGGGTATCGGAAAATTATCCCTAATTATAAGAAGAAATAAAAATCTGTCTTACATACATCTAATTCACAACTGAATGACACAAAACTACTAGCCCAACCATTATAAACTTACTAAGGTACAACCAGCAACCTTCCAGATCACACACTAAGCTAACTGGACCACACATGATCTCACCTGTAGTGGTTTTGATTCCATAAGAATAAAATGGGATGTTCCTTGAGGATTCCACAACCAGTAACACAAAGGCTACATCATGGTTGGAAAAGTGCTTTTAAAAGGCCTCTGGGATCACATTTTGGAAAAGCACAAGTTAGGGGAAGGATAAAATAAGGCTTTAACTATTACTCTGTGTACCTTTCAGAACATTATGAAGAAGTGGAAAGTGTATGTCACCACCAATATCTTGCCTAAACTGGTCCAAACTCTCCCTCCAAACTGGATAACCAAGATTGGTGGAGTCCAAACTCTTTAGAGATGGTTTTGTAACCTTTTCCAGCCTGATGAGCATCAACAACTATTTTTCTGAAGTCCTCAGAAATCTCCTTTGTTCGTGCCATGATACACTTCCACAAACGTGTTGTGAAGACCAGACCTTGATAGATCCCTGTTCTTTAAATAAAACAGGGTGCCCACTCACAACTGATTGTCGTCCCATTGATTGAAAACACCTGACTCTAATTTCACCTTCAAATTAACTGCTAATCCTAGAGGTTCACATACTTTTGCAACTCACTAATATGTAATATTGGATCATTTTCCTCTAAATAAATGACCAGGTATAATATTTTTGTCTCATTTCTTTAACTGGGTTCTGGGTATACCTCGGTTTGGGTGTGTAAACCAGCAATCATACCGAAGTTTCAAAAAGACTGTCCAATTCAACACAGGCCACTAGGGGGAGGCAACGTATAAATTCTGACTCATAGCCATTGCCAGAAATTCTCTGTAACATGGACTAGTACGTTCACCTTGAGCAAAGTATTCTGTGAAAAGCATCATGGAAAGCACTATCGGTTTACGTCTTTAGTTGAATATTCCATTGTGAAAATATCTAGACAATATTACAGTACACGTGATGGTTATGCAGATTGACTATGTAGCGCATTATCTATACATCTACAGGAGGTCATGTCAAGGTTATGTTATGATCTACTGAAACATAAGGCATTCATTGGGATAGTAATATGCTAAATATAAACAAACTAATCACTAATAGGATACTTTCTATTGGAAGATACAAACCTCTAACCTAATTCCAACAAAATATATTGTTCTGCCTTTTTTCCCCCAATCTTATTTTTTACATGATAATGTGATTTGTTTCATAGTGAAGTTAAAAGATTAAAATAAAATAAAAAACCCTAATTTTTGCCCATGTTTTCATGTCAGTACTGAAAATCGATGAGTTTTACTTCACACGTAGAACTATTTTTTTTAGCCATTAAGTGTACTGTGTAAATATATAGCTGTTCCAAGCAGTGTTTGCCAGTGACATATTGCCTATTCTTTTTGCAAATTTAAAAAAATGGTCACTACAAAAGCAATTGGCAAAGTTTTGGAAGAGGAATAACATTTCAAAACAGTTTAAAAATATAAATATGAAAGATTGGAATGAAGATTGGTGGAAAAGAATAGTATGGAGTGACAAATCCACGTGTGAAACTGTTGGGTTCAATCGTCAACTGTATGTTATATATGGTCACTACACTATTGATAAAGCAACAAATCTAATGGTGGCCTAAGACTTTTGCACAGCACTGTACATACCAACAAAGATTTGGGGTAAGCATATATACAATTTCTAACTCTGATTTTGAACCAATTCAGTAGAATGGTCCTCATACAATATGGCCTATTGTTATATCAAGAAACTGCAAATAGTTTAGAACCAATACATCTAGCACAGATGAAATTACACACTGTTATTCTATTGATCAATTATATGTAGTACATGATCATTATACCAAGCTTGTTACATTAAACTTGGTTATTAAGTTGATATATTGCATGTAGTGCTTTACGATTCTTCTAGTATATTTTAAATAATGCATTATTATAGGGCATGATCAGTACAGCTTAATTGTATCTATATTGGTAATGTTACATTACACGTGTAAATTAACCAACATTACATGATTCGCTCTAAGTAATCATTAGATCTTAAGAAACCTTAGCTTTTGTAATCTAGCCTAAATTCAGGCAAACGACAAAACAAAGACAAACCATAAACGTGACTCGCCCACATAGTGTGAGAAACCCTCCAATTGTTCATCCATGTGACAGAAAGCAGAGAGTGTTGGGGAGAGACAATTCACCTGCGTCATTCCTTTCCAGCAGTACAAAGGAATGGATGAGATCAAAACGACACGTTTATGCATCATGGCATTTGGCTGAGTGAACAGTAACATCATAGATTTGAATACAAATCACAAAGATAGAGGAAGAAAGAGAAAGAAGGTAGACAGAGGGCACCATGCACCTCCTCATGCTGCTTGCTTGAGGACTGCAAAGTCATCAGTGATAAATCCAAAGCCAAACTGCATTAGGTAAAACACCGAGTCAGGATGACACAGGCTACAGCGGCATACAACCATAGAGCTTAATGGAAAGATTTTGAGGGGTATAGTCTGGGTGTGTGGTGTATATATATATATCATACACACACACAAACACATCTACGTCTATATGTATATATATATATATATATATAGTGATACATACACATACATATAGCAGGATATACACATATATAAAGATATTATAGAGGAGGATAGAAGATATAGAAGAGATCATATACAGACACAGACATAGATACGTATAACACATATATACTATATATATATATATATATATATATATATATAATATAGATCTATAATATAACATACACATATATGCAGCTCTATACGCCGTCCCCTCCCACCACAACTCCGTGCCCTGTATGTAAATATATATCTAAATACGTATAGTATATGGTATATATATATATATATATATAATATATATTATATATAGTTATATATGTATATGTATATATATATATACACGTATACACAATGCCTTTGCCAATGTGGCAAAAGGCAAAAGGTTGAAAAGTTCAAGGGGGCCGAATACTTTTGCAAGGCACTGTATATATATATACACACATATATACGTACATATACTGTATGTTTCAAGTTTCAACATAATGCATTTGTCTTAATGTAATCACATTCCTTTCATCATGTCTTATCTAGATTGCTGCACCACATCATTCCATTGCAGCTTCTCTGACAGAAGACTGACAGCATGTCACGTTCAAAACACATAAGACACAACAGATTACAATAACGACACGCATGTAGTGCAATGTATTGGACACTTCTTAAATAAACAGCTTGTGGAAGCTGTTAATTTGTGCAAAAGTCATGCTGTTAAACCACCACGTGACGATCACATTGTTTAATGGATGTATCTGCTGTTGCACAGTAAAGATTAATTCTAGTTAATTACTTTTGACAGCTCTGTACGCTATGGATTTTTTAAAACCATAACCATAACTCAGTTTATCCTGGAATATACAGAACTGTGCAAAAGTCTTAGGCCACTATTAGATTAGACATTTTTTAGCCATTAGACATAGGTTTAGCAATGGTATAATGACCATATAAAATGATTTCTCAGTCTCTTTAGTAGAACACAACCAGAAAATACAATGTATGCTTATTACAAAAACAGCTTCTGTAAGCTATAGTGATATTTAGTGTGACCTTCCTTACACTTGAACAACAGCAGCATCTGGCAGCTTCATCAGGATGCCAAGTTGACCTGAAGAAGCTTGATCAGAATAGTCTTTTGTAAGGGCAGCAGCCGAGACGCCACGATTTGGGAAGGGGAACAGTGTGAAAGAGCTAAGATATGCTAAAGCTCAAAAAGACTGGAATGACGATCAGTGGAAAAGAGTATTATCGAGTGACAAATCCATGTTTAAAATTGACAAGACTTTTGCTCAGTACTGCATGTTGATGAAATTCAAGATTAAGTATGATAAAATAATATTTTATTACCTGAATGTCTTAATCAATACCCCAGCCTAGGTTTACAATGGTTTGCTAATGTTGATGCAGAATATGACTTGCTGACTTGTACAAAGAGCCCTGCCTTTCTACCTCCATCAGACACCTTTAAGATGACTTGGAATGACAAGAGTAAGCCAGGTCTTATTGTCAAACATCAGGGCTTGATCTCATGTTCCAAAATCTGGTGCAAGGCCTTTTCAGAAGAGTAAAGGCAGTTTTAGCAGCAAAGCAGGGACAAATTCTATACTAATACCTATGTTATTGGATGAAGATTTGGGGTGTAAACTTTTGGCTACATAGTGTAAGTCACTTTCCTGCTTAGACTCAAGATCTCACAGTGACTCTGTGTCTCGGACTACTTAATGCCGATGTGCATATTTTACATTTTATTTGAACTATGACTCCATAACTTACTAGTTTAGATAAATTAGTTTTATTCTTACGTTTATCATCTACGCCGCCCAAGGAGGTTGGGTCCCTTTTTGAGTCTTGGTCCTCCCAAGGTTTCTTCCTCATAACACTTAGGGAGTTTTTCCTTGCCACTGTCGCCCTAGGCTTACTCAATTTGGGATTGGACGTAGATATTAGGAGATAATGTGAAAGTGTAAAGTTGCTTTGAGACAATGCTCCATTGTAAAAAGCGCTATATAAAGAAATCTGACTTGACTCGACTCATACAGTGTGAGTACTACTCAGATGATTTATCACACATTACAATATCACCCTTTCTTCACTCGAAGTGGATATGTGATGGCATCCAACCAGCATGTTAGAATCAGGGCTCATCATCTAATACATATGCTTTACACCATAATATGAGAAAGGCCTTTGCATCTCCTTCTGTTGTGAAACATTTCTGGAATGCATATCAGGGTTATGTATGGAAGCGTACCAAAGTGTAAGGTTAATGTAAATAAAACAGACGTTTCTAGCTACATGATGTCCAGCATTACTGGTGCATCATGTATAATGTTCAAGGAAAAAGAACATGAAATGCTTTATCACAAACCAAGAACTGGTGCCAATTTTTTAAATATAAAATTGCCATTAAATCACTCAATTGTGTTAAAGGTTCTTCAAAACAAATTAATTTCTCAACACAAATTACATCCTCATCTGAGCCAGTGTTATATAATTCACATACATTTTGCAGATCCCACTGACAAATAAATGGACAAATATACTTTCCAAGTGTACTGATAAAAATTGTTCATGTGATTGTATTTGATTTTTTTGGTCACTCCTTAAACCAACTTCCTTCCTGGTCTGGGTCCTAGAGCTCTAGCATCAAACAAACACAGTGTGCTCTGTAAGGACCATCAATTTAGTCTAATTAAATGACTTGTTCACGAAATCTTTCAAAGCCAATAACAGCACACACATTTTGAGTAATTAGTAAATATGTTTACACAGATCCCGTTGTGCTTTCATTCAGTTCTTTTACAGAACTCATTACAGAATTCACTGAAGCGCTAGAAGAAACACTGTGAGACGGCAGAGAAGGTGCGCTCGTGCAAAGGCATGCACCACGTAAATTAATGAGCCCCTGTTCGTTAGAGAGGTAAAGCCCTGGCCAACCTGCAGAAAACAGGCAGGTAGTAGGGCTGATCAGAAAGTCCCTGGAGCCACTATATTACATTGATATCATTAGAAGTCAAGTCAGATTT
>JAJAGP010002497.1:44645-111367 GCA_025084515.1 Ancistrus triradiatus | reverse complement strand
ACTTGACTTGACTATTACATTCGTTGCTCTTGGAGCGAGCTTTGTTGGTTGGTTGTGAAAATCTGATGATGTTTTTGGTCATAATTATGCAGAAATATAGAAAATACTTTACAGGGTTTACAAACTTTCAGGCATCACTGTAGTGTGGAATTACAATCCACACAAAACACCAATGGGTATAAAAGAATACCAATTTGAGAAAAAACTTTCTTTATGTACATCTTTTATGTTTTAAGGTGTAAGTAATAATGAAATCTGATTTGTCTCTTTCAAAACACCTATTTAGCAAACTAGTTTTGGATGAACTGGGTTTGTTAGAAATGGAAGCACTAAAATGTACATTGTATAAGCATCTCACAACCAGACAGAAACACTGGTGAGTAGTGATGGGTGTTCTTCAAAAGCTTATAAATGCTCTTAATGACACTGCTATTTCCAGCACAAAGAACAGAAATACCAAAAACCTCATCAAGCGTCAAATTAGATCCAGAACCACTCTTTCACTTAATGCAGTTGCGCCTCCTAGCGGGCCCGCGGACGGGTCCAGCTACCAACTCAAATTCCATACAACTAGTATGACTACCTGAATACCGATTTTCAACTGTCTAAGTGCAACCATTTGCCAGAAATCTCATACTGAACACAGCTGTCCACCATTATTGTTTACATATGCAACCACGCTTCCAAAACACTTTAGCCTTTTAAAATATACATAGGATGTAAAATAACTTCAGATTTTGTCATAGAAAATTCACTTACCATCAAAACAACTCCATGATACGGTTGAACTGCAGATAAAATGTCAGTAAAGTCCTTTTGTCGCTTGCTCATATAGTCTCAGAAATGTATTTAATTTCCAATGTAACTGGAAGGTAAGGTTCTTTAGCTATTAGCGACCACGCAATACCAGAGTCCGTGTAAACTCCTTTGTGAATTCACCCTTCAGAATGGACTGTCGTAAATCCTAGCATTTTTACTGGTCTAGAACCCTTATATTCTCATTGATTTGCGGTTTCTAGACACCTATAGTATGAGGCCTACATCAGGGGTATCCAGGCAAATCTGCTTCAAGCATTTGCTGTAGACTTCCCGAGTGATTGACACCTCTTTGAACCAATAGTACTCACATAGTTCTCTCCAATGAGGTGTCACCATAGACTGTATACACAGTCTATGGGTGTCACACGTAGACATATACACTATATTGCTAAAAGTATTCACTCATTTGCCTTCACTCGCATATGAATTTGAGTGACTTCCCATTCTTAATCCATAGGGTTTAATATGATGTCGGCCCACCATTTACAGCTATAACAGCTTCAACTTTTCTGGGAAGGTTTTCCACAAGGTTTAGGAGTGTGTTTATTTGCATTTGTGAGGTCAGACACTGTTGGACAAGAAGGCCTGGCTCACAGACTCCGCACTAATTCATCCCAAAGGTGTCCTATCAGGTTGAGGTCAGGACTCTGTGCAGGCCAGTCAAGTTCTTCCACACAAAACTCACTCATCCTTGTCTTTATGGATCTTGCTTTGTGCACTGGTGCCAGTCATGTTGGTTCAGGAAGGGGCTATCCTCAAATTGTTCCCACAAAGTTGGGAGCATGAATTTGTACAAAATCTCTTGGTATGCTGAAACATTAAGACTTGCTTTCAACTGGAACTAAGGAGCCGAGCCCAGCTCCTGAAAAACAACCCCACACCATAATACCCCCTCCACCAAACATTACACTTGGCACAATGCAGTCAGACAAGTGGCAACCGCCAAACCCAAACTCGTCCAGAAGATTGCCAGACGGAGATTGCCAACGGAATTCGTCACTCCAGAAAACACGTTCCCACTGCTCTAGAGTCCAGTGGTGGCACACTGTACACCACTCCATCTGCATTGCTTTGCATTGCTCTTGGTGATGTAAGGCTTGGATGCAGCTGCTTGGCTATGGACACCCATTCCCTGAAGCTCTTTACACACTGTTCTTAAGCTACTCTGAAGGCCACATGAAGTTTGTAGGTCTGTAGCGATTGTCTCTGCAGAAAGTTGGTGACCTCTGCGTACTATGGGTCTCAGCATCCACTGACCCCGCTCTGTCAATTTACGTGGCCTACCACTTCATGACTGAGTTGCGGTCATTCCCAATCACTTCCACTTTGTTATAATAAAACTGACAGGTGACTGTGGAATATTTGGTAGCGAGGAAATTTCATGACTGGACTTGTTGCACAGGTGGCATCCTATCATGGTACCACGCTGGAATTCACTGAGCTCCTGAGAGCAACCCATTCTTTCACAAATGTTTGTAGAAGTAGTCTGCATGCCTAGGTGCCATGGAAGTGATTGGAATACCTGAATTCAATTATTTGGTTGGGTAAGTGAATAATTTTGGCAATATAGTGTATATGTGTCACCTGTCATGCTGTGTGTTTTCTGAGAGGGGGAGGGAGGTGTGAAACGTCAGAACACACAGCAGCCTGAGAGGCAGAGATTTTTTCAGGCCTGTTTATTCATAGAACTTTATACATAGATACATAGATTTTTAGAGGTTATGGACATTTTGGAGTCTCTTAGTGACAGCTACAGTATGTAATTCTTGAATAGTTTAATGCACCTGTTCCAAATTTTGGCATTACAAGGCCCTGCTGAAACAGAAAATGTACAGCATAGATTTTCCATCCCCAGAATCCACACACACATTAACCCCCAAAACAAAAGGGGTTTTTAAGCCAACATTCAATTTCAATTCCACGAAACTATTCATTGAAAACAAAGGTTCATGTCTATTCATGCCATTAGGACAGGTTCAGTTTTACTGATGCTGTTAGATCAGGTTATGGTCTACTGACACCATAAGGTCAGGTTCAGGTTTACTGACGCCATATGGTCCAGTTGAGGTGTACTGTCTACGTTAGGTCAGGTTCAGGTCTACTGATGCGAGTAGGTCAGGTTGCACTTCATACAGTCTCGAATCTCAGTGTGTATTCCACTGCATTACATCTACTATATTGCCAAAGAATACATTTTATATGCTATAAATACACATCGTAAACATTCTAATCCATTTTAAAAAGTATTTTTATGAGTATATCATAGAATTGATTACCTAATGCTACCCATACTGACCCACTGGTTCCACATAAACAAAATATAACCCCTGACGCATGACGTCCACTAGAGTGAACAGTTATTTTCACTCATAGAAAAAAGTACAAAATACACATTGATTAAACTTTGATAGACGTATTCACTACAACTCAGTTAATCAGAAAATGTTTTTGGACGTGTATGTTTCTTGACGAATAAAAGGATTTAAGAGATACTCCAGACGTCACACTGGTCATGTCCACTGCCGTCCACTATTTTGGATTTAGGACCCAATATGTCAGGTTAACAAATGTTAATAAAACAATTATTATACATCGGTACAGCAAAGGTTTATTGCAAATCACGTGGCTGAAAATGACATGTCTGAATGTCTGTCCACTTTCGTGGACACCATGTATGAAAGGGTTTCGTAGAGATATAAAAGCAGAAGAAATACTTCAGTGAATAAGCAAACTAAATCAAACCAAATATTCTTCATAAATACTTAGTCGTTTTTATAAACAAGCCATGCACAATTACGCCACCCAATGCAGGGCAACGTAAAATATGCAGTACTTCGCAATGTATTGATTGTAGCAGTATAAAATAAAATGAGTGTGGGCTCGGATGACGGTGTGTACTTGGTCCTTAATTAGAGTACGTTTTTTCCGTGCATATACTGTCGTTAGGTGTACAATGATTACTGGTCCTTCTCAAAAAATTTGCATATTGTGATAAAGTTCATTCTTTTCCGTAATGTAATGATAAAAATTAAACTTTCATATATTTTAGATTCATTGCACACCAACTGAAATATTTCAAGTCTTTTATTGTTTTAATACTGATGATTTTGGCATACAGCTAAATTTCTTCCTAGCTAGATCTCACAAAATTAGCATATTTCATCCGACCAATAAAAGAAAAGTGTTTTTAATACAAAAAAAGTCAACCTTCAGATTATTATGTTCATTTATGCACTTAATACTTGGTTCGGGAATCCTTTTGCAGAAATGACTGCTTCAATGTGGCATGGCATGGAGGCAATCAGCCTGTGGCACTGCTGAGGTGTTATGGAGGCCCAGGATGCTTCGATAGCGGCCTTAAGCTCATCCAGAGTGTTGGGTCTTGCGTCTCTCAACTTTCTCTTCACAATATCCCACAGATTCTCTATCGGGTTCAGGTCAGGAGAGTTGGCAGGCCAATTGAGCACATAATACCATGGTCAGTAAACCATTTACCAGTGGTTTTGGCACTGTGAGCAGGTGCCAGGTCGTGCTGAAAAATGAACTCTTCATCTCCATAAAGCTCTTCAGCAGATGGAAGCATGAAGTGCTCCAAAATCTCCTGATAGCTAGATGCATTGACCCTGCCCTTGATAAAACACAGTGGACAAACATCAGCACCTGACATGGCACCCCAGACCATCACTGACTGTGGGTACTTGACACTGGACTTCAGACATTTTGGCATTTCCTTCTCCCCAGTCTTCCTCCAGACTCTGGCACCTTTCCGAATGACATGCAAAATTTGCTTGCATCCAAAAAAAGTACTTTGGACCACTGAGCAACAGTCCAGTGCTGCTTCTCTGTAGCAAAGGTCAGGCGCTTCTGCCGCCGTTTCTGGTTCAAAAGTGGCTTGACCTGGGGAATGCGGCACCTGTAGCCCATTTCCTGCACACGCCTGTGCACGGTGGCTCTGGAATCGGCCCTTCTCCACAATCCTCCTCAGGGTCCGGTCACCTCTTCTCATTGTGCAGCGTTTTCTGCCACACTTTTTCCTTCCCACAGACTTCCCACTGAGGTGCCTTGATACAGCACTCTGGGAACAGCCTATTCGTTCAGAAATTTCTTTCTGTGTCTTACCCTCTTGCTTGAGGGTGTCAATGATGGCCTTCTGGACAGCACTCAGGTCAGCAGTCTTACCCATGATTGCGGTTTTGAGTAATGAACCAGGCTGGGAGTTTTCAAAAGCCTCAGGAATCTTTTGCAGGTGTGTAGAGTTAATTCGTTGATTCAGATGATTAGGTTAATAGCTCGTTTAGAGAACCTTTTCATGATATGCTAATTTTGTGAGATTTTTCATGGAATTTTGGGTTTTCATGAGCTGTATGCCAAAATCATCAGTATTAAAACAATAAAAGACTTGAAATATTTCAGTTGGTGTGCAATGAATCTAAAATATATGAAAGTTTAATTTTTATCATTACATTACGGAAAAGAATGAACTTTATCACAATATGCAAATTTTTTGAGAAGGACCAGTATATTGGGGGGCACCCTCCGGGATTTCCGCCCCTGTCAGTGTGTGCTGTATAAAAAAAACTACTGTTTTCTAAACTCAATTCATGAAACGTAGTACCAACACAGGGGGCGCTCCTTGAACGCAAAAAGTGGGTTTAAAACATCCTGACACTACGCATGCGCGGTGAGATTCGAACGAGGAACTGGGTACGCATGTGTGAGTATAGTGCACATGCGCATTGTGTGGCGGGCAGGAGCTGCAGCTCGGGTGGTGACAGACATGGTTTAAGAGCTCCAGAGCGCCGAACGGCGGCTTACAATGGAGACAGGGGACGGTATTCAGAGCGGGATCCTTACTGTGCAGTCACGGGAGCACGTCGCCGATACACGCTGTTTGCACGACAGTTCCATTGCTGTTGGTTTGAAACACATGTAAGGGATTAAGTGGAAGGACGCAGCTGGTCTCTGGAAACAACGGCGCTTTGCTGTAGGCAGATTAACAGAGGGAACAGGGAGAATTAGGTGAGCAGTCATTTTCGTTTTTAAAGCAAGACGAAAACAAACTGCTAGCTCACAGTGCAACACACCCACATTTCACTTTCGTCTCATTCGTGTAACAAATCACGGAGCTGATCGATTGCACTGGGTTTTATTGTCTTCGCGTTTACTGCAGTGCATGAGTTTGTTGTGTACAGTTTAGTGACTGTGTGTGTTTAATCTGTTCGGCCGCTGTGCTGCTTACTGTCTCTGTGTTTATTATATCAACTCACTCTGTACATGTCTGTTTTTTCAGTGCCATAGTAAATTAGTTTCACTGTGTGGTGGCCCGAGTCGAGTTGCCTGAGATGTCCGGTTATGGTTGCAGGAAGCTGATTTGATAACATTTACAGGCTCGTATCAGTCCACCACATGTTAGCCATTAAATCAATATGGTGTGTTATTTCTGCTTGTCATTCGGGGTACCTAGAGAAAGTAACCGTAAATCAGGGGCACTGGTGACATTGTTTATGAAAGCAAGCTAGGGTGACCTCAGTGACCAACGGAGCATGTGGCAATAGAACTCGAGTTATGTACTGCAGAGGACCAGATTACTGCTGCTAGTGCTTACCATCGTGTTCACTGATGGGTTTGAGGAGTTTGCAGAATTAATGTACATTTACAATGTTTATCAAATGCCCTAATCTGGAGAGAATTACAACTCAAGTGAGAAGCTGAGGGTTAAGGACATTGCACTAGTACCCTCAACCTTCAGCTCCGTGGTCTGGTACCTTAACCATTTATTATCCACCACATCCTTATGACTTCTAGTCCAAAGCCTTATCAGACTTAATGCTGTAAATATATCGTTTTCTTTATGACATTTCTCTTTTCTAGCCTTCAATCACACACATGTGGTTACACCCCGTAAATATTGACAGTTCAGAGAACTTCAACATGACTGAGAGCTTTCGTAACGTTTAATTGTCTACATGTGTTTGTGCCCCTATAGCAGAGAAGCGTTTTCGTGTTTGCTTTATTAGTTTTGAGCAGTTTATTAACAACTTAATGTCAGTCTGAAACGTTATACATAAAGTATAATTGAGGTAATAACAGGTTGTAAAAAAAACAAAAAAAACAATGCGCAAATCTGGTGCATGAAGTTGAGACTAGGACTGGAAGATGACAATGTTGCCTGTAAGTGCATGGTACACTTTCTGAATGTTGTGGTTATTGTCAGGTGTCTGCTTTTATAAGACCCTTCATGGATGCGCCAATAATTGTCCTACCAGTGTTGCACTGAAATCTTAATTTTTTTTGTCTAAACTGATCTTTTTGAACACACCGACTGTTTGTCTGTTCTTTCTGTGTTTGTGTCTTATTTGAGTTTTTTTGAATGACATATACTAAAAATAATGTAATTAGTGAAAACTTACCTGAACAGGGATTGCAGATCACTTGTCTAATGTCTCTGGAAATCATAAGACGATCCGACATGGCAACACTGGTGATCTGTGCTTGTAATTACTTTCTTATTTTCATGACCTTTACAAATATGTTTAAACGCCCCTGACTCAGCTCTATACCAATCACATTGGTCTATTCATTGTTTTTTCTCACCTGTCCTATATTTATTTACTCACGTCCTGTGCTGTTGTTATTTACAAAAACCCCTTCCACGTCAGCTTACCACCACAAATAGAAAAACTTGTGTTACATATCAAGTGTTATGAAAGTTTTGTGTTACTGCATTCTATATTTGGTTTCTAGTAGAGCTGCACCGATCGGCTGGTGACAGGAATCGGCAGGTTTTCAGCCATACTAGTTGTTCAGCCGATCAGTCTCATATAACTGAATGAATCGTATCACTTCAAAGTGCAATTCATGTGTGTACAGAGCATTAAACATGGCTCATACACTGGCTGGTTTATTTATGACTGCTGATGCATGTTCATGATGAGGAAGTAGGTTGTGGTTTTGTTTGAAGTGCTACTTGGTCAAATAAATAGTCTCCCTCTGTATAGCGTAGTGCTGATGAGGGAGTAGGGATCGAATTCAGACACAGCCATGTCTTGAGTGTGGATGCCCTTCAGAGCGTGCTGTTTGCAATACATGCATAACAAAAATAAGTTGTGGAGGAACAACTCAGAAAACGTTTGGAACTGTATTAAATAACTGAACTGACAAAGGCAAAGAGATTAAAGCTAAAGCTAGCGAGATCACCGAGCCAATCACAAGCCAGCAACCCCTGCTGTCTGTCTTTAGCAATGAAGAAGTTTCCATTAAAAGAATAGTTGGAACAAAAATGTTTCTGTATGCTGTAATTGATCATTCTTAGACAGAAAGTAAATCGGAATCGGCCAATCATATGTTTATAAAAATTGGACATTGGAGATGGCCAAGAAAATTGCAATCAGTGCATCTCTAGTTTCGATCGTATATTTTAATATTTCTGTTGCTGGCATCAGGACCAGGTTATTTTTTTACTCTTGCAGTGGTGTGGGGCAGAGGCTAATAGGTGCTTCCCAGAGAGTTTCCACCTGCATTAGTGTTTAACCTCCTGCTAAAGCACAGCGAGTGTGTTTTGAGCGGCGAGGAAGCGCAGAATGGTGTAGAAGGAGACAGGCTCTTTGTGGTGGTGGGTTGTACTATCTCACTGAGAAGAGGGGAAGTATTTGCATGAGTGAGATTGATGAGAGGCGTAGAGTCTGTGCTGTTTGTGTGTTAATGCGCCGCAGACAGAGATGGCCGATGTAGTTCTCTGTCGGGAAATGGGGTTGTGTGTGTGTGTGTGTGTGTGTGTGTGTGTGTGTGTGTGTGTGTGTGTGTGTGTCTGTCTCATTCAGAGGGTGGCAGTGAGGATGCTTGCAGCATAGTAAATTGACTTGGTATGAAGACAAGGAGATTTCCCTTCATGTAAAACCAAACCTGCATCCATGTGTCACTGAGCTTCAGTACAAAATTAATAATAAAACAATCCCAATGTAGAGCCCCTTATGAGAGTAAATTATGAGATCATGCTTTTTATCTTTGTCAAACATTAATAAATGAGTATTTAGATGTACTTGGGATGGCGCAGCAGCAGTCTGCAGGCCCACCACTGTGCTGCCCCGAGTTCGAGTTCTGGTGGTGCCTTCTGGCTGGGATAATGCAAGCATGAATGGCTGTGTCTGAAGGAAGGAAGGAAGGAGGCCAGGCGGCGGGATCATTCCCTGGCACTGCAACACTACCCAGTCCTGTGATTGAATGGTGCCCAATGAATTCCAGCATAACCCTGCCCATTACAAAAATACTTAGGAAAATATTTTTTTAGGATGGGAATGCACATGTGTCTTGGTTTCAGCTGCTGAACAGTACAGTACACAAGGGATTAAGAAATTTGGTTTATTGGAAAATGTTGTATTTTCTATGATGGACTGCAGTGTTTTTTTTTTTGGCCCTGCTCTGTAACAATCATGTGCAGTAGATGGCCTTTAGTTTTTTAGAGAACTGGAAGGATTTATGAACTGGGTCCTCTTTATTAGGTCTTCCACTAATGAAACAAAGTCTGTCACTGAAATTATTGAGTAGTGGCACCCACTCTGTCTCAGCAGTCACCTGGCCAAGAGCCTGATAACGATGTATGCTGAATATGAGGAGTGTGTCGCTCAGCATTGCTGCCCTTCTTTAGTCATTTAGTGTTCCTTCGTTCTTTGGCAGGTTCCTCAGTATGAGTCGAGATGGGTGGAGAAATAAAGCGAGTGAAGAAGATGGCTGGGGAGGAAGGGTAAGTGTGCATTGCTTCACAACTAATCTGAATCTTTTTGTTTGTCTGAGCCTTGTTCCTAATGTGCATTGTAGAGTATGGGTATGCCTCGTTTAATGTCCACATTGCAACAGGATGTTGACCAAAATGGAGGTATACTGGACTGTACTATAGACCGGTCCGGTACACCAAACGCAGCCAATTCAGATGCTGCTTCCTTCAAAAAAATGAGGTCTACGTGTCTACGAAGACGTATCCTTCGGAATCTTTTCCTACAACGCAGCACGCAATGAACGTCGGCATTTGTTGGCTGGCGAAGGATCCACTTGTTAGGCCCTTCGTTGCCATAGAAATGAAGGGTGCATTTCGTGGCCGCAAATGAAGGAAGCTTCAAAATGGGACAGCCAAGTCAATTTATGTAATTCCAAGTAATTATAGAATATACAGTAAAGACTTTGGCTGTTAAAGTGAATGGACGTTGAGTGGATGGTTGCATACGTGAATATTCAGGTATCTAAGATAAGTTTTTTTACTAAGGAGCACAGGTACTCCTGATTTGAAATTAACAGGAGCACATACAAAAATCCTCAAGCACCAATGTTTGTTTTTTATTTTATTGCTATTTTTACTTTATTCCTCCAGATTAGGCATGAATATAAATTTCATTCAGCAAAGCATGGGACTAGAAATATTGACTTTCCCTTTTTGTCAAGGCAGGGTGGGGAAATAATCCAACTTTGCTCATTGCACATATAAGAAGTCAAGTCAAGTCAGATTTATTTATATAGCGCTTTTTACAATGGAGCATTGTCTCAAAGCAACTTTACAAGTTTAGATTATCTCCTAGTAACTACGTCCAATCCCAAATTGAGCAAGCCTAGGGCGACAGTGGCAAGGGAAAACTCCCTAGTTCTAGGAAGAAACCTTGGGAGGACCAAGACTCAAAAAGGGACCCAACCTCCTTGGGCGGCGTAGATGATAAACCTAAGAGCGAGACTAAAGTCATGGAGTCAAAGTTCGAATAAAATGTGAAGTATAACAAAGGCACATTCAGGGAACAGTTTTCTTACTTAAACAAAATAAAACGCACAATTGCCTAAATGTGGAATGTTATACATTATAAAAGTTAATTTGTAATATTGATTTCTATTTATTTTTAAATAGTTTGTGCCTACATATGCATAATATTTAATTGCAGGATTATGTTGAAGACTTAAATGATTGAATTACATTGTACCTGTTGTTCTGTGTCTCAGGGTGGTAAATATGTACATGATTATGTAAATGTAGGTTTTATATATTTCACCTGTTAATTTTAAATTTATGTCCAGTTACCACTTACATGTGCTAAACCACAGATCTCATACAGACGGGCTTACATTTTACCTCATGTTAGTCCTCATATTGGCTTTTGTGTATAATTTATCTGTTCCTCTTAGTACAAGAATTGTGTGATAAATTTCTGGTCGAAGCATTTTTGCAGGCGCATCATCTGCATTAGTAAAATTTGGAAACCGTATGCATAACATCCACATTAGGCTTTGAGAAACAGGACGTTGACCGAAATAGATGTTGACCAGACATGCCTAGTCAGTCTTTTTAGGCTCTACAATGGGGCAAAATCCCTTCATCGTCAGAGATGCTGCTGAAAACACGAGTGGTCCCTAATGGCACTGTCTTTGAAGCCTAAACTGTTAACTGTTATGCTTCCCTCTTTCCCTGTTTTCCCGCTAAATGTCATGGCTGTCAGAAATCGTAGGTGGATGCTAGAGGCCAATGCAAAGATGTTTATTAAACACAAAAACGAAGCAGAGGTATCACAGGGTGAAGCAAGATTGTAGTCGAAACAGCTAAGAGTTCGTAACCAGGAAGTCAGTCCTGCCATGCAGAGAATCAGAGACGTAAGGGAATGCTTGGTGACAACATGAAGAAACCATGAAACTTCATAAAGAAACACTGAAATAAACAGGGTGATGATAACAAACAAAATACAGATGTGCATTGTCAGTGATGGCGTGTGTGATGTATGGGGTGATGTTGTGGAAGTGAAGCTTGCTGGGAACTGGAGTGTGGAACAGGTGTAGTCATGTCACTAAACCTTTTTTTAATGAATGGAAATTGACAATATGTATAGCAAATACAGTAATGTACATAAATAAGCAATTGACATAGGAATCTGTTAGAATTATTAAGCACAATATGGCAATTAGAGCACTGTATACTGTAACATCATATGTCAGGCAGTGCAAATGGCTGTCATTTTGAGTTTGTTTTAAGGCCGCAACATCTGGAGCTAAAAGACAGGTTTTGAATGTATTATACTTTTTAAGACCTTGGCCATTAATGCAAATAGACTGATGGCTGTTAAACAATGCATACCTATACTTTAATAGATTGTGAGATTTTATTATTTGGCCATGTCTGTAAGGTTGAAACGATTCTTATTTTGCAGGTAAATCTGAAAATCTTCTCTTTCTTTGAAACATCGCCATTACTGTATTCATGATTACTTGGCTGGTTTAGAGAAACGGTCAGATTTTGGCATATAGATGGAAGCAGAGGGTGCCTCTGTGCATTGGGCTTTTCCCTCTTTTGTCTGTTTATTGGTTCAGACTCGACCAACTCCTGAATCCCCGAGTTCTCACCGTTGCCATGGAGACATGGAGCCGCCGTGCCAGCGGGCTCGCGCCTCCAGCCTCGTTGAATGTGTGAGGCGTAATCAGACGCTTGTCAGCCAGACACAGCCCAGTTTGTTCTTTGTGTGTGTTTGTGTGATTTTACCGGCTCAGTTGAGAAGCTTTGACTTGATCTGCGGTTTCTGTTATTTAAATAAGAATACACATTGGCTGTTTCCTCCCTAGTGCTATTGTGTCTAAGTTGTAGCTGTCAGTGAATAATTGTGTTTGTGTGGATGCAGATGGGCTACATGGCTGCAAAGGTCAGTAAGTTGGAAGAGCAGTTTCTAAGGGATGCTCCCACAGAGAAGGAGAAACGGGGGGCATCCTCCAGCATCTTCAGTGGAGTGGCTATCTATGTTAATGGATACACAGGTCAGACTTAACACTACTATGTTTTGAATATACATATTGTCTGTACATCGTGGGATTTCAGTCAGAATTAACACCCTTTCAGTTTTTTAAGTGTCTAATCACCGTGTGGTATGACTGTCTCATGTGCAGATCCCAGTGCAGATGAACTACGCAAACTAATGATGCTTCATGGAGGACAGTTCCATCTGTATTACTCGCGTAGCAAAACTACGCACATTGTTGCCACGAACCTGCCTAACATTAAAATACAGGAACTAAGAGGAGAGAAAGTAGTGCGACCAGAGTGGATCACTGACAGGTAGTTGTTTTAAGTCTGACTATCGTGTCTGAATAAATTATGTTTGCTTATTATTATTAGAATTGCACCAAAATTTCACTTCACTTTCGCTTTTCAACCATGCTTCAACAGAATTATAAAAAAAAAATAAACTCATGAAACAGGCCTGGTACCCCTGATGGTGATGGTGGTACCCCTGAAAAATGTGACCAAAGGGACATGTCAAATCAAGGTGTGTTCACTAATTAGCATCACAGGTGTCTACAGTCTTGTAATCAGTCAGTGGGCCTATATATAGGGCTTCAGATAGTCACTGTGCTGTTTGGTGACAAGGTGTGTCCCACACTCACCATGGACCAGAGGAAGCAAAGGAAAGAGTTGTCTCAGGACATTAGAAAGAAAATTATAGACAAGCATGTTAAAGGTACAGGTTATAAGACCATCTCCAAGCAGCTTGATGTTCCTCTGACTACAGTTGCATACATTATTCATAAATTTAAGACCCACGGGACTGTAGCCAACCTCCCTGGACGTGGACGGAGACGGAAAATTGATGACAAATCAAAGAGCCAAGAAAAACTTCTAAAGAGATTAAAGGTGAACTTCAAGCCTAAGGAACATCAGTGTCAGATCGCACCATCCGTCGATGTTTGAGCTAAAGTGGACTTAATGGGAGACGACCAAGGAGGACACCATTGTTGAAAACAAAACATAAAAAGCCAGACTGGAATTTGCCAAACTACATGTTGATAAGCCACAAAGCTTCTGGGAGAATGTCCTATGGACAGATGAGACAAAAATGGAACTTTTTGGCGAGGCACATCAGCTCTATGTTCACAGACGGAAAAATGAAGCGTATCAAGAAAAGAACACTGTCCCTACTGTGAAACATGGAGGAGGCTCTGTTATGTTCTGGAGCTGCTTTGCTGCATCTGGCACAGGGTGTCTTGAATCTGTGCAGGGTACAATGAAGTCTCAAGACTATCAAGGAATTCTAGAGAGAAATGTGATGCCCAGTGTCAGAAAGCTTGGTCCCAGTCGCAGGTCATGGTCTTGCAACAGGATAATGACCCAAAACAAACATCTAAAAACACCCAAGAATGGGTAAGAGGAAAACACTGGACTGTTCTGAAGTGGCCTTCTATGAGCCCTGACCTAAATCCTATTGAGCATCTTTGGAAGGAGCTGAAACATGCTGTCTGGAAAAGGCACCCTTCAAACCTGAGACAACTGGAGCAGTTTGCTCATGAGGAGTGGGCCAAAATACCTGCTGAGAGGTGCAGAAGTCTCACTGACAGATACAGGAATCGTTTGATTGCAGTGATTGCCTCAAAAGGTTGTGCAACAAAATATGAAGTTAAGGGTACCATCATTTCTGTCCAGGCCTGTTTCATGAGTTTATTTATTTAAATAATTCTGTTGAAACATGGTTGAAAAGCAATGTCTGACTTTCATTTGTTCATTTTCATAGACTTTGTATTTATTACTTTTGTCAGATTAAAATAATTTCTGTTACCATTGTGGGTTTTTCTTTCATTAACTGAGGGGTACCAACAATTTTGTCCACGTGTGTATACACTCTTTGAACTGATTTTGTTCCCTTTTTTCAGTATAAAGGCAGGAAGGCAACTCTCATACCTGCAATATCAGCTTTATGCAAAGCAGAAGGGCCTGAACTTTACAAGTGTGCGACCTCATCAGGGCCAGGAAGCTGCTACGCCCAGTCAAGGCTCATCTGAACCCAAATTAAATCTTCAACAACATGACAACCTCCACACTTTCTCTAATCCAACTGCTATGGTCGCCCAGTCTGGGCTGTCAAGACCAGTGAAAACACATCAGCAACTAGACAACAAGCTGTAAGGGCAATGTCTTGTATATATTGTACTTGGATCTATTGATAAGCACATCTGTCATATGCTTTGCTGTGGAGAGTTTCAGGCATGTCTAACGTGTTTTTAATTCTTACAGGAATGGCTCATACACAGGTTTCTCTAAGATGGAAGACCCAAAAATAAATGGGATTCATGAAGGCAACAGTTGTAATAATTCCACTATAACTCTTCAAAAAGAATCAAAGTACTTTTTGCAAACGAACGGTCATGTTCATCCTCTGAATGGTGCCTTAAAATCTTCATACTCCATTTCTTGTTCTAAAAGTGCAACACAAGGCGTGGGGTACGAGTGTCACCAGTCAAAAGCTGAAGAAATTGGGTCATCCAGCTGCACAACCTCTGCTGATTCTGTATCAGATATTACAGCATCCATATCCAACACCACAAAGAGACTCCATTCGCAAGGTGTCACTCATCATGAGCTCTCTGAAACATCCATATTATCAGATCTGCTTTCAGCAAATATCACAAGTGTCCAAGGAAAGGCAGTTGATTCAGTAAAGTCTGTCCCACAGGATCACATTAACCAGCTGAGATTTCATGAGGGTCACCATGTCACATTAAACTCCACTGTAAATGAATCAAGCAACCCATCAGGCAAACAGTCAGCACAGGGCCCAGAGACTGGGATCATCTCTGAGTTCTTCTCTCACTCTAGGCTACACCATATATCTACCTGGAGGAGTGAGTTCTCAGAGTATGTAAACAGCCTTCAAAGCCAGCGACGGGCAGCTGGGGGTGCTCTGTTTTCTGGGAAAGAGAAGCTGAAGAAGCTTAGAAAAGATCATTGTGAAGGTATTGTCATAGCTTCTGTTGTACATTTTGTGTTTTCATACATACGAGGTCCAGTAAACATTTGCAGTGGCATAACACTTGTTTATAACAATTTTTTTCTCTTCATAGGTTCCTCATCTATGCCTGCTCCTCAGGTACGACAGTCCTGTATTCTGCACGTGGACATGGACTGTTTCTTTGTTTCAGTAGGGATAAGACATCGACCTGAACTTAGAGGTGACTGCCACACACAAAGCAGCCGATACAGTGCAGTCTTGTACTGTACTGTACTGTACATAAGCTGTGTGGTTCTTTTTATACTTATTCACCATTTTCTTGGACGTCTCTCATTCAAGGGAAACCAGTGGCTGTGACGAGTAATCGTGGACGGGGGCTTGTTCCTCAGCGGTCTGGTGCCAACCCCCAGGTGGAGTTCCAGTACTACCAGAATAAGCGGAACCAGCACAAAGCAGGTGGCTGCGCCATTCAAGAAAGTTGCTGCTTTCTGGTTTAAGCTGTTAAACTTGTGTCTGTCAGAAATTTAAGCCTCTACTGTTTTAAAAGTACAGTGGTACCCCGGTTCTTGACCACCTGGGAATTCATCAAATTGGGTTCTCGACGCATTTTGACTAGAACAATTTGTCACGGTTCTCATTGTTTGCTCTGCGCACTTGCTTAAACTTGTATGAGTCGAGTCATGTGACTCGTTTCAGCTGAAACTCGATTCATGATTCACGATTACAGTACACAGTGATTCAGGTTCTCAGTAGCCCTTGCTCAGATCACAACTCCGCTGTGTTTCCATACTGTGTTCTTAGTGCAAAAAAAGTCTGTTGGTCCTAAAAAGTTTAGTTTAAAAGAGCCAACAGAAAATAAAACAGGAATTGAATGCTCCAGAACACAGGCTGCTATGCTAGCGTCCTGAGTTCACCAATAGAGTAAGTGTTTTGCTTTTACTTTTCACTTTCAATCCGTTACTCACTAAATTAGGGTGGCACGGTGACTCTGTAGGTAGCAATGTCATCTCACAGCATGAGGGTACTGGGTCCGATCCCCAGGTGGAGTGGCCTGGGTCATGCATTAGATTAAATGATTGCTCTAAATTGCCCGATCTGAGTGTGTGTATGTATGTATGTGTATATATATCTAGCTTTAAAGTAACTTTTGTATATCGATGTAACCTTGTCTGTCATTAAAATGCCCATTGATGCTGATAGCAGCGAAAAACAAACAAACACTCAGACTAAATTACATGAGATTTTTCAACACTTTCTTCTAAAATAAGCTTTGTGTTAATGATTTTGGCCAGCTGTAGGTTAATGGAACTGTTATAAAAATTAGGCTCCGCTATGATACAGTATAGACCGTTCTGCCAAACACTCATAAAAGACACATTTAACTTATGATGGATTTGTTGAACATATCCCCTTTGTAAATCAGGGAGCACCTGTACAATATAACTCCATTATTGCATATAATGCCTTACACAGAGTGAATTTTCTGGGGATCTGGAACGGAGTAATTCAATTAATTCAATTTACATCATTCCTTATGTGAAAAATTTGCTCGTACTCGTTGTTTTCGGCTTTCTGGAACGAATTAATGATGAGAACCAGGGTACCACTATATATTGAAAGTAAGCTTTCTTATTCACTGTTAAAATGCATATTTAAAATGCAGTCAAACCCTGCTCTCTGAAAAGTACTTTGTTCTTGAAAATAGTTTGAATAACGAATATTCACATAACAGGAGCCTAATTTGCTTGTTTGGGATTTTTTATGGCGATATTCCTACCTGGTGCTTATCATTTAACAACATCCAGTTTAGGAGTCCACATGCCGTCTGTTCATATGAAGAGTTTTTCAGCAAATTCGATTTTGATTATGGTTCTGAAACGGCTGTAACTAATGGGTTTCCTCACCCCGACCACTATACAGGTGCTGGCATCTTTAGAGTAATAAGCAACAGTAACTACAGTAAAACAAACTGTAGGTGGATAGATACATGCCTGATAATGAAAGTGAATATTGAGTTTCTGGGAGCAACTGATTAACTTGACATTTCCTAACTTACAGATTTCATGGATAGTAGTAGTAATAATAAATAATAATAATAGTAATAAAAATGCTGCATGTTTGCATGCTTGACTGCTTAAGCACAAATGCTGCCTTTTGGGACTGTAGGAAATAACTTCTTTTAATTGTGTCCACTGCTTTCATATCTGCTTATTTTTACAACTTTAAAAATATATAAAAATTTTAATTCTTTCAAATTTCATTCTGAACCAACGGTCGCCTTGCAGCTCCAGAATCCCCAGTTCCAGAATCTGACAGGTTTTGAAGTAACCTTGTGTATTGGTGTAAACTTGTCTGTCGTTAAATAGCTATTGACGCTGAAAGTTAAAATAAACCAACCGAGTCAAATTGCATCTTACAAGACTTTTTATTTTATTTTATTGCCACTAAAATGATCTTACTTTTGTTAGATTTTAACACTTGATTGTAGGTTCTAATTAAATTTCGGTACTTATTCCCACCAGTGTATTTGTTCCCTTTACCTGTTCTGTTCCTATCACATTCTCTGCTCTTTAAACCCCTTGTCTGAAGTGGTGGAGGCCACGCCCTTTGAATTTTTGTATATCGCTAATGTGAAGTGTGGCCCATTTTATTTGTGTGTCTTGTTTAATTAAAAATAAGAGGTAAATGACTTAAATCTGCTCTGCACACAGTTGTGCTTGTGTCTATTCTGTTGTTGTTTACATAGCATACACAGTAAGCTACATGTTGTGCATGCTGATTGGCTTATTTCTCATGTTTTGCTGTCTGTTCTTTTGGGAGAACAGGTGAGGACATAGAGATGAGCTCCTCACCAGAGAGTGAGGAGGTCTGTGGCAACGGAATAGAGCATGACCAGACTACGCTTTCTATGGCAGAGATTGCTTCCTGCAGCTATGAGGCCAGGTGCGTTCATTTCAGCAGCTTTACGACTTCCTGATATATTTCGTACAGTCGCTATAGAAAATCCACGTGCTGCTTTGACATGGCCACTTTTTGTCTTACAGCTTGAAATCAGACCATATAAAAAAATCTATTTTTCTGGCTTTATTGACAATTTGCCTTAAAGCATTCAAGTAACAAGAAAAAGGCAACAGTTTTGAAAGTTAACAGAATTGTACAATCAGAATAACAGGGTTGCAAAAGTGATCAGCCCTTGATTTAATACTTCATAGAGAAAGTGTTTGCTTTAATTACAGCTTCCAGTCTGTTTGCACACCTAGATTAGAGAATATACAGCTCTGGAAAAGAGACCACTGCAAACGTCTCTTGTTTTACTATGTGTAGGTACTGAATGTGTTGGGAGTGAAATGGAAAATTTTTTGTTTTATTCTATAACTTACTGACAAATTCCAAATAAAAATATTTATTTGCAGCAATGACAAGAATGTACTGAAAATTCAGTGTTTTCAGACCTTGCCTAATAATACAGTACAGTAATAATACAAAAAGCAAGTGTATATTCATTTTATAACACATACTAATGTTTTAACTTTTAGAAATTTCAGAAATCAATGCTTCCCTTCAGTCTTAACTTGTCTTTCCACAATTTTATCCCTGAGCCCTTTTGAAAACACATTTACAACCATGGTGAATTCTGTGCATTTCCATGCACTACTAGTAGCGGAATTATCAAGGGACGTTTGGTTGGATTCTGAAGTAATCAAAACCAGTAGAGCTGATGTTAAGTAGGAGGCAGTTAGCCTTGTGTGTGACTTGGAAGGTGATTGATTTTACCTGAGCAAGTTTATAAAGGCTAATCTATGTAGGGGCTGATGACTTTTTCAAACCTTTTTTTTTTTTTTTTTTTTTTTACATTTAACGTAGTCTTTGTTGATTTGTGTTCTTTACAGACAGGCTGGTGTGAGGAATGGCATGTTTTTTGGCCAGGCGAAGCAGCTGTGTCCTGAGCTGAAGTCAGTTCCCTATGACTTCTATGCTTACAAAGAGGTGGCACTGGCCCTGTACGAGACTCTGGCCAGGTATACACTGGTGATCAAACACATTTTAATTTCTGGCTGGCTCATAACAGCCAAACACTGTTCTGTTAATAAAAACTTTCCCTGTCTTTGTAGTTACACGTATAACATTGAGGCTCTGAGTTGTGACGAGGCCTTGGTGGATGCCACAGCTCTTCTGGCTGAGCTGGGGGTCACACCTGATGAGCTGGCCACTGCCATTCGCACAGATGTGAGAGAGAAAACTGGCTGTTCTGCCTCCATCGGCATGGGTAACTAATCTACTGCTTATTTCAAAGTAGGGCTGTCACGATCATGAAATTTTAGCTGACAATTAATTGGCATGCAAGTAATTGCGATTAAGGATTTGGTTGTGTTTAGGACGGTATGCAAAATGCAAATATAAAAAAAAAAAACCCTTACATGTACTTTGACTTTTTCATTGCAGATGGTTTGAACCCAGGATATTTAATGTTTTGTCTGATCAATTTGATATTATTTGTTAATAAACGTCCATTCCTGCATTTCAGCCCTGCAACACGTTCCAAAAATGTTGGGACAGTGACAATTTAAGGCTAGTAATGAGGTAAAAATTTAAATTTATGATGTGATTTCAAACAGGTGATGTCAACAAAGTAATCCCTTGCTCATGTGGTTATATCAGCTATTGATGAATGATGGTTCTTGATAGAATGTCTGAGGGACCAAAGGGCAACGATATTCATCTTAAGCTTGCACCCTTGGACTTTATGCACTGAAATTCCTCCAGATTCCTTGAACTGTTTAGATATTATGCACTTTAGAGGGAGAAATATGCAAATCCATTGCAATCTTTCTTTGAGGAATGTTGTTTTTAAACATTTCAATTATTTTCATCATTTGTTGACAAGCTGGAGATCATCTGGCCGTCTTTGCTCGTCAATGACTCGGCCTTTCATGGATGCTGCTTTTTGTACTAAATCATGATTATAATCACCTGTTGACATCACCTGTTTGAACTCTCATCATTATTTCATTTTTCTTTACATCACTAGCCCTAAATTGTCCCTGTCCTTTTTTGGAATGTGTTGCAGGCCTGAATTGCAGGAATGTCAAGTCAAGTTAGATTTATTTATATAGCGCTTTTTACAATGGAACATTGTCTTAAAGCAACTTTACAAGTTTAGATTATCTCCTAATAACTACGTCCAATCCCAAATTGAGCAAGCCTAGGGCGACAGTGGCAAGGAAAAACTCCCTGAGTGTTATAGGAAGAAACCTTGGGAGGAAATAGGCTCAAAAAGGGACCCAACCTCCTTGGGCGGCGTAGATGATAAATCTAAGAGCGACACTAAAGTCATGGAGTCATACTTCAAATAAAATGTGTAATATGCACATCGGCTCATCGGCACATGTCTCTTTAGGCTCCAACATCCTCCTGGCCAGGATGGCAACTCGGAAAGCAAAACCAAATGGGCAGTATTTTCTTCGATCAGAGGAGGTGGATGACTTCATTAGAGATCAGCCTGTAACTAGTCTGCCTGGTAAGTGTTAGCATAAGTGTGTACTGAAAGTATACAGCCTTTTTGTCATCCGTATATTTACGGTTCAATAAACTGTGTGTGTGTAGGTGTGGGACGTTCTATGAGCAGTAAGTTGGCCTCTCTGGGTGTGAGTACTTGTGGAGATCTGCAGCAGTTGTCCATAGTTCGCCTCCAGAAGGAATTTGGTCCAAGAACAGGACAGACTCTCTTCCGCTTCTGCAGAGGGCTGGATGACCGGCCTGTACGCAGTGAGAAAGAGAGGAAGTCTGTGTCTGCTGAGATGAACTACAACATCCGCTTCACACAGGTGAGAGCATATGAGCTGCACTTTCTCACTGAATGTACCAATACAAAAACGTCAGAACTGAATTCTTCTCCAAATTTAACAGAATCATCCCCAGTTTTAATGCGCTTTCACACCCTGACAAACTGCCCCACCTACTGGGGGAGTGTGTATATATGTATAACAAAGATTTTTGATGTAGGATGTAGATGTAGGATTTTTAAAGAATTTAATTGTAAATTATGGTGGAAAATAAGTATTTGGTCACCCACAAACAAGCAAGATTTCTGGCTCTCATAGACCTCTAACTTTTTCTTTAAGAAGCTCTTCTGTCCTCCACTCGTCACCTGTATTAATGGCACCTGTTTGACCTCGTTATCTGTATAAAAGACACCTGTCCACAGCCTCAAACAGTCAGACTCCAAACTCAACCATGGCCAAGGCCAAAAAGCTGTCAAAGGACACCAGGAAGAAAATTGTAGACCTGCACCAGGCTGGGAAGAGTGAATCTACAATAGGTAAGTAGGGTGGGGTGAATAAATCAACTGTGGGAGCAATTGTAAGAAAATGGAAGACATACAAGATCACTGATAATCTCCCTCGAACTGGGGCCTCACGCAAGATCTCATCCCGCGGGGTCAAAATGATCATGAGAATGGTGAGCAAAAATCCCAGAACTACACGGAGGGACCTGATGAATGACCTGCAGAGAGCTGGGACCAAAGTAACAAAGCTACCATCAGTAACACACTACGCCGAGAGGGACTCAGATCCTGCAGTACCAGGCGTGTCCCCTTCTTAAGCCAGTACATGTCCAGGCCCGTCTGAAGTTTGCCAGAGAGCATATGGATGATCCAGAAGAGGATTGGGAGAATATCATGTGGTCAGATGAAACCAAAATAGAACTTTTGGTAAAAACTCAACTCGCCGTGTTTGGAGGAAGAAGAACACCATACCTCCTGTGAAGCATGGGGGTGGAAACATCATGCTTTGGGGCTGTTTTTCTGCAAAGGGGACAGGACAACTGATCTGTGTTAAGGGAAGAATGAACGGGGCCATGTATCGTGACATTTTAAGCCAAAACCCCCTTCCATCAGTGAGAGCATTGAAGATGGAATGTGGCTGGGTCTTAAAGCATGACAATGATCCCAAACACACCGCTCGATCAATGAAGGAGTGGCTCCATAAAAAGCATTTCAAGATCTTGGAGTGGCCTAGCCAGTCTCCAGACCTCAACCCCATAGAAAATTTGTGGAGGGAGTTGAAAGTCCATGTTGCCCAGTGACAGCCCCCAAACATCACTGCTCTAGAGGAGATCTGCATGGAGGAATGGGCCAAAATACCAAATGTGCAAACCTGGTGAAGACTTACAGGAAACGTTTGATCTTTCATTGCCAACAAAGGTTATGTTACAAAGTATTGAGTTTAACCTTTGTTATTGACCAAATACTTATTTTTCACTATAATATACAATTACATTCTTTAAAAATTATACAATGTGATTTCCTGGATTTATTTTTCCATTTTGTCTCTCATAGTTGAAGTGTACCTATGATGAAAATTACAGACCTCTCTCATCTAAATACTTTTTTGCCCCACTGTATGTATATACACACAGCCCCAGACATTACATAAACTAAACATAAATTATGCACATAAACATACATAAACTATGTATGTATGTATATACACACACAGACATTACATAAACTAAACAAACAAAACAAAACTTGTAAGATTGTCTCATTTGTAAGTCGCTCTAGATAAATGTATAGTGGTTTTGATACGTTTCATTTTGTCTCTGGTAAGGGGTACAGGGTGTGGACATAAGCATATTGAGCAGACATAAGCTATCATATTAGACCACTTTGCCACTGGAGCAAACTATATTTACATTTAGCCATTTAGCAGATGCTCTTATCTGGAGTGACTTAGAACTGTTACAGTCTTACAATACAAGTAATTGAGGGTTAAGGGCCTCGCTCAAGAACCAAACAATGGCAACTTGTCTATTAGTCTGACAACCTTTCACAATTGGCAATATCCATATAGTAAAATTGCTTTTAAATTCCAATTACATCTACATCTACGCTCTATCATCAGTGCTGCCATCTAATGATCTGTGTCCTGTATCTATGACATAAACGTTGCAAGGGAAATGTAATAGCAGGAGATAAATAGCTTGTCTTGCCTCTATTAGATTGTGAGAATTTTGAAAGAATCTTTAGACAGCTGAAAATGTGGTAAACGTCTGCTATGTAAACACTCTTTAGGTGGAGGAGGCAGAGGTCTTCTTGACTAACCTCTCGATGGAAGTCCAGAAGAGACTGCAGGGAGCTGGTCTTAAAGGTCGTCGGGTTACCATGAAAGTAATGATTCGCAAAGCAGGCGCTCCGGTGGAGCCGGCTAAATATGGAGGACACGGGATCTGTGACAACCTGGCCAGGTGACCTAAATGAACTTTTTGCATTTGTATGAAAATACAGTGGTGCTAAGGTTTGTGCCCTTGTCTGTATTTCTGCATTAATATGACCCTAAAGCATCTCAGATTTTCACACAAATTATAAGAGCAGATGGGGGTGAAAAACATTAAACAAATAAGATAAAAAATAGCTTCTATGTTCTCTGGGGGGACCCACAGACTTAGACTATGAAAAACCCTGTTCTAAAGAGCTCGCAAGCTTTCAAGCACCACTGTAGGTGTACACATATAGCATTTCTGGTTGTTTATCCTATTGCTCTGCTTTTGTAGGTCTGTGTTGTTGGCTCAACCCACAGACAATGGGCAGCTCATAGCAGCAGAGGTCATTAAGCTTTTCCGTGCCATGAAGCTGGTTGTTGCAGACATGAGAGGAGTGGGACTGCAGGTGCAGCTGCTGGAGAGCTCGCGCTCAGACACCGGCCCATCTCGCTCTATCAAAGACTTGCTCACAAGTAGACGTTCTGCACCCAGCCGCGGCAGAGAGGATTGTCGATCAGGTCGGGGTGCAGTGTGCGTGATTAATACGAATGTCCACATTTAGACATTTTAATGCTGGATTTGATGCTTATTCGAAACATTTCCTTTACAGATGGTTCGCTTAGCTTGTCTTCCAATCAAAAGGGGATTTCCTGTCCTGCATCCCCACCCAGTGGCGTTTCAGATTCAATGCCTGGAACGAGTAAAGGGAAACCCTTACACGCACTCACCCCCAACCGCTCTCGAACACGCCTTAACCTCAGCATAGAGGTGCCCTCTCCTTCTCAGGTGAGAAAGTATTTGTGCTTGTAATTCATTGTGATGCTTGTGTGGCTGATTTGAGTAGAACAAGAACCTACATTTTTCTAGCAAGAAAGTCTTTATCGGCCTTGTTTTCTCCAGGTGGATCGTTCTGTGCTGGAGGCTTTACCCACAGAACTGCGAGAACAGGTAGAGCAAGCATGGAACCACAAAGAGGAGAAACCAAGTACCTCATTTCAACTGTCCACTCCCCAGCGAGCCTTTGCTCCTGCACCCTCAGTTTTGCTCCAAATTCCTGAACAGCATGGACAAACTAGCAGCGCTGGCATCATCCTGGAGCTTCCCGACTTCTCCCAGGTATCTTTCATCTGTACAGAGACACTAACCTGGCACTAGGTTTTTGTGTGTACAATTTAAACTTATCTCCCATGTCTGATTCATGGCTATTTTTGGCACGAGGTGAGTTTGGTGACTTAATGAGGTTACAGAATAATAGACAAAGACATTCAAACCTGATGCTGACTACATGTTTTACTGAGCAGCCCACGTGATCGTATAATCACATTTACAATGTAAATAAACATGTATGTACATGTACAGTTCGTGTTCATTCATGCAAATTTGAGAAATAGTCCATCATTGATGATTGTTTCTATGACGCGAAGTCCAGACAGCGATGAATAACAGACAGGGGCTCTACATCATCCTGAGTTTGCAAGATTAACGCATCAACGGAGCAATAACAATTGGCAGCGAGGCATCTGCACAGTGAGCAGGGTCAAGATCTGCCGGCAAGGTGAGCTGCCAGCTGAGGACAGAACAGGGAAGGCCACTCTGTCAGTAGGCATAAAGTGCCACCTATCGGCTTAGTGTGGTAGAATTTGATTGCTGGCAAGACATTTGTCACATTTCAGGAATGGCGAGGGCGAGAACCGAGGTTGGTGGCTTTTTGATGTAAAGTACATGGAGCTGTAAGTAAAATTAAACAGAGAGATGACACAACAGTACTCAAGATGTGTGGCTACATCTGCTACATCTTGTTTTCCAATCAGAATTTCATATATAATACGGTCTGAAAAGTCTTAGACCAACATTACAGAAGATATGTCATTGTTTTAGCAATGGTATAATGACCATATATTATTACTTGTCAGTCTCTTTATTCGAATTCAACCAGAAAATACAGGAATTTTGTATGAAGTACTAAAAACTGAAAATGCTTTTAAAAACCAGCGTCTATAGGCTACTGGGGCAAGTATTTAGTGGGCCCTCCCCTCACACGTAAGCTGTAGCAGCATCTGGCAGCTTCATCGGGATGCCAAGTTGACCCTTCTACAGTCTGAAGAAGCTTGATCAGGTCTATATGGTAGAGTAGCAGAAAAGAAACCTTCTTCAGAAGGGGAACAGGGTGGAAAAAGGTGAGAGATGCTAAAATCCACAAATATTGGAATGAAGATCAGTGGAAAAGAGTATTATGGAGTAACTAATTCAAGTTGAAATTTTTGGGTTCAGTCATCGACTATGTTATATATGGTCATTACACCATAGTAAAAACAACTAATCGAATGGTGGCGCAAGACTTTAGCACAGTACCATATGCTACCTGACCATGGACCTATAAGCAATGTATACCTGTCATGTAGTGTAATGCCCAGATTCTAGAATTTTGCCCAGATTCAGAAAAACAGGCTCAAACCATGATGCCTCCACCACCGTGCTTCACAGATGGATCTTGCGCTGGAATGCAGTGTTGTCCTTTCTATAGACATAATGCTTCTCATTTAAACCAAAATAAAATCTGTTTTGGTCTCATCCATCTAAAAACACCCAACAGCCTCCTGGCTGGTCCATATGATCTTTAACAAACTTCAGACAGGCCACATTGTCCATTTTTAAGACCAGTGGTTTTCTCATTACAGCTCTGCCATGAACAACATTGTTGTTCAGTGTCATCAGTTTCAGCCCCACCATGCTTGGGCCATGCCAGAGAGCAGTAATTCCCTTCGTCCTCTGGTTGGCTGGGGACGACATTGCACCAAGGAATTTTCCCACTGAGAACTGAAGGTTCAAAAGTGACTGTGTATCGGAGTAAATAATGCCGATATGCATATTTTTGCGTTTTTTTATTCAGTATTTTATTTAGCTGTTAATATTTACTTAGTTTCTGTTTTTTAATTATTATTATAGACTTACTTGACTAGGTAAATTCATTCTTACATTTATCATCTAAGCCACCCAAGGAGGAGTCTTGGTCCTCCCAAGGTTTCTTCCTTATCAAATTTTGGGTGTCTTTCCTCACTATTGTTTCCCTAGGCTTGCTCGGTTTGGGATTGGCCTTAGATATTAGAAGACAATCTAAAATTGTATAGCTGCTTTGAGACAATGCTCCATTGTAAAAAGTGCTGTATAAATATTTCTGACTTGACTTACTTCTGTCCAGTGTACTCATGACCATTGACATTAGCCAGTGTGAGAGAGCTTGTGAAGGAACTATTACATCCCTTGCTGTTGGAGGGATTTTTGTTGGTCAGTAACTCCTGAGTAGAGTAACGGTGGTCTTGAATTTCCTCTGATTGTCTCTGACGAGTCCAATCTCCTTAGAGATTGTTTCATAACCTTTCCCAGCCCGATGAGCATCAACCTGAAGTCAGAAATCTTAGTTTCGTGATGCACTTCCACAAACGTGCTGTGAATATCATACGCTGCTAGATCTATGGACTTTAAATACAACAGATCATCCACTCGCACCTGATTGTCATCCCACTGAGTGAAAACACCTGATTCTAATTCCACCTTCAAATTAACTACTAATAATAGAGGTTCACATGCTTTGGCCAATCACAAATGTGTAATAATTGATTGTTTTCCTCAATAAACAAGTATTCAAGTATAATATGTTTTGTGTGAAAACCTGATTCTGTTTTAGGTTATATTTAAGCAGAAATGTAGAACATTTAAAAGCTTTTACAAGCTTTCAACCACCTCTGTTATTTGTATTGCCCTGCTCTTGAACAGGTTGATCCAGACGTTTTTGCTGCACTGCCCAGGGAACTACAGGAGGAGCTACGCTCTGCTTACAGAAGCAGGGACAATACAGCCCAAGGTATTAAGGATTGTTGAAAACAATAACTTGATTGTAAAAGTGCTGGAGAAGCATAATGAGAGACATCTCTAAAATTATATTATTAGCAGAGCAGAAGAACCCTCTCCTTCAACTGAAACAAGCTTCAATGGGCAGGACAAAGCGGCACTACAAGAGGAAAAATGCTAGTCCTGCCAAGAAAGGTGCAAGTCCATTGAAGAGACTTATCCCATCAAACAGTCCTGCGAAATCCAGCCCGTCCAAAACCATCCCACTTGTGTTTAAAAGCATAGATGCCGCCTCGGACTTCAAGGTGAATCTCAGCTTAATTTTCTTAATTTCACTCTCTTATGCTATCTTATTATTTACATATCACAGATATACCATTTTTATATGACACCACATTTGGGATGCATAGTTCCTGATTAAATGTGAATAACTATTTTTGGCTTGGAGCAGACATCATGATTTTTACTTTCTGTCACACTAGTATTGCTGGAAATTGGCTGTGTATTAATAAGCACTACGTTATAAAACTTGCATCATAGAAGCTTATTAATGTTATATTATCAATCACAGCTCATGAGGTATTGGCTCCCTACGTACAAGCTGTTAAAATAAACAATCAAGAAATAAGTGAACCAACTGTTTGATATTCATTTTGAAAACACAAGCCCAAATCAGAAAAGCCAGGACTGTATGCTGCAAATAAAAAAAAGTAAGATGCAAGTGAAAAAAAGCAGTGTGTCTTACATTTACAAAGTTTTATACTCCAGAAATTTTCAGTCTGGTTATACGTTAGTCAGTGGCATTATATAGTTTATGGCAATTTGTCACACTGAATAAGGGTTTGACAGTGATGCTGTGTCTGAGTGTAAAGCCTGGAGGATGAGTTGTTTTTGAATTCAATTGCTTACAAGAAACAATGTTTTTCTAATATTATGGTACATTTAGCTCATTATTGATTCAATTGTAGTGTTTGTGACTACTAATATTGCTTTTATGACAATCTGAATTCCTGCTTTTAGATTGAAAACTGTCCATCTTCATCCTCCCGGAGTCATGAAGTGCCAGAAGTACTGTCCAAATTAAGCCCTCGGCCTGTCCCAGCCCTGGCTGGTGCTTATGAACTCAGTGATGTTAGGGCCCTGCTGCGAGAGTGGGTTACCACCATCTCAGGTAAAGCAATGGATTGTTTTCTTGGCTCTAATGTGTATGCTTTAGGCTACCAGCTGATAATCCATCCTCTCTTGAATTAAATCAGATGTTGCAGAACGAAGAACACAAAACTGCAGTGATACAGAAACGTTTTAAATGGAAATTAAGGATTGCATCATTTGTAAGACATGGGGTTTAAGTCTTGGCCTTCAGTACATTTCATACTGGCATAATAAATATTTTAAGGAAATTAGAACACAGTGTGGACATTGTGTATCCCTGAGAATTTACATTACATTTACATTGAAGGCATTTAGCAGACACCCTTATCCAGAGTGACGTGCAATGATACTGTCTTTGAACCCTGGACCTTCTGGTTTATAGTCCTGTGCCTTAACCACGAGGCTACCACAGTTTTAACATAGAACCAACCCAAAAATATAAAGAAAAAATGTTTGCTTTCTATAAATTCAGTGGACGGCACAGTGGCACAGTAGTTGGCACAGCAACCTGGTTGGTCCCCCCCCCCCCCCCAGGTCAGAACTTCATTAGGTTAATTGTGCAGTAATGTTCAATCATAAGAATCAGTTAAACAAATGGAAGCTTACTGAGTCAGCAGGGATTTTACTCTTTTTGTTTGCACTTGCCCACAGCAAGAAACATTTATTAGGAAGTAATTTGAGAGGAGAACACAACATGATGCGGCTTAGACACACACACACAAGCAAGCACAGACATCCACACACTCTCTCTCTCCCTCTCTCTCTCTCTCTCTCAGATATACATATACTCTGCATGCCATGTATGTATGCTGTATGTATGTATATACATATAGATGGTGTGTGTGGTGTGTGTGTGTGTGTGTGTGTGTGTGTGTTGTTTTATATATATATATATATTATTATATATATATAGATAATATATATATATATATATATATATATATATGCTATATCTCTATATATATATCTAATATATGTGTGTGGTTTGTGTGTGTGTGTGTGTGGTGTGTGTGGTGTTGGTTGTGTATGTATGTATATGTTTATATATATCTTATATATATATATATATAATATATCTATATATATATAGTCTATCTCATACCCCACCTACTATATTCTATATATCTATATATCTACTATTCATATATATCCTCTACATATCTATATAGATATATACACATATATACATACACACACAGACATTATATATATATTACACGCCTTGCTCTCGGAGTGATCTTTGTTGGTCGACCACTCCTGGGGAGGGTAATAATGGTCTTGTTTCTTCCATTTGTACACAATCTGTCTGACTGGATTGGTGGAGTCCAAACTCTTTAGAGATGGTTTTGTAACATTTTCCAGCCTGATGAGCATCAACAACTCTTTGTCTTAGGTCCTCAGAAATCTCCTTTCTCCGTGTCATGATACACTTCCACAAACATGTGTTGTGAAGAGCAGACTTTGATAGATCCCTGTTCTTTAAATAAAAAAACAGGGTGCCCACTCACACCTGATTTGTCATCCCATTGATTAAAAACACCTGACTCTAGTTTCACCTTCATATTAACTGCTAATCCTAGAGGTTCACTTACTTTTGCCACTCACTAATATGTAATATTGGATCATTTTCCTCAATAAATTAATGACCAAGTATAATATTTTTGTCTCATTTGTTTAACTGGGTTCTCTTTATCTGCTTTTGGACTTGTGTGAAAATCTGATGATGTTTTAGCTCATATTTATGCAGAAATATAGAAAATTCTAAAGGGTTCACAAACTTTCAAGCACCACTGTACGTATGACTAGTGTTGATGCAACCTTGGGTATAGATGTAAACTTGTGTGTCTCGCTGAAATGGCCAGTGATGCTGATTGCGACGTTAAAAAAACCAAATAAACAAAACATCGCGATGTTGTTTTATGGCCGATATATAGAGATCTGATGTGAGCCCAGTATCAGAGCTGTTTCACTGCCTAGTTTAATTTTCCATAAAGTTGTCGACCATGCTTGAGTTTTCTGGTTCAGTATTTCCCATGCATTACAAAGGATTTTCAAATAAATGTTCAACAACTGAAATATTCCAAAGAGCACAAAATATCAGAAAAGTAGGGGTGTAACGATGTACTCTGCTCACGATTCGATTCTTTCAGTAAAAGGCATTCCTTTTTATTTCTGAAGTGTAACCAAAGCACATACCTAGTATAAGGTTTTAAAGAAAACAAAAACCTTAGTCTTTTTACTTTAGAATTTTAATAACTAGAGATAAAAAGAACTAAGTGCTGTCTTAAATTGAAAATGAGACCCTGTTATCATGCCCAGAACAAGATGAAGTTATGTTGGATAACTACATTGGGGTGAATATGTATGCAATCACAATTACTGTATTTTATAGTTTTGCAACATTTCCTCGCAATTTTACACACTGTCATTTGGGCTATTTGGTGTAGATTCGTGACATGTAATTCCAGTCAAGTTCCTTTCATTTCCAAATGTGGAAAAGTTCAAGGGAAGGGTATATGAATGCAAGGCACTATAAATATTTCAAATATGAAATGGAAAAAGTGGTGTCCTTATTGCAAGTGATTGTGTGATGGTCATGGTGTGTGTGACACAAATCCCCTTCCCCCAGGGATCAATAAAGTACCATGCACCCACAAATCCATCTATCTGACTGACTGAGTGGCAGTTGGGTTACTGAGTTCTCCACAGCCATGTTAACTTTAAAATTTAGTTTGAACAGAAAAAGAAAATTCTTTCATTCACTTTGACATGTTTTTATGCTGATTATATGGTGCTTTGTCCCAACAGAGCCTATGGAAGAGGACATTTTACAGGTGGTGAAATATTGCACAGAGCTAGTGGAGGACAAAGACCTGGAAAAACTTGATCTGGTCATTAAATACATGAAGAGGTAGAACTCTTTTATGAAAGGAGTGTTGGTTAGCCTTGCCTCAACATGTCAGAAATGATCTTGCTTATGCTTGCATGCTTTTTTTCCCCAGATTAATGCAGCAGTCTGTGGAATCGGTATGGAGCATGGCCTTTGACTTTATTCTGGACAATGTGCAGGTGGTGGTGCAACAGACTTATGGCAGCACCCTGAAAATCACATAGAAGCAAGAACGTACCACAGACGCTTCGGTCACTGTGACTTCAGCTCAACCCTGCCTTGTTGTCAGGAGAGCACAGAAAGGAGTTGTGCTTCAATACTGACGGGTGCTTCTACCTACCTACCTGATACTGCAGTGTGACTTTTTAACCAAGCTTTTCTCAAAGGATACACAAAAGTCCTAGTCAGCACATGCTCAAAGCGACTTCAACAACAGCAGCAATCATTGTAGGAGCAAAAGCTTATGTTGTAGCATCAAAACACAATTGTATGACGATAATTACAGCTTACCACATTTTCGTCCGTATCTGAAGCTAGCAGCAATATTTCAACCAGCTGGAGTCTAAACAAAAATCTCACGATGTCAACTTGTCACTTTACAGAACCAATCTGAATGTTTGCCCTTACTGACTACACTGACCTGTTTCCTCAGTGTGAGCAGAAGTGCCATATTGACCCGTATATGGCAAATGGCAGTCATGGTAGCAAAGTAAGGAGTGATCCTTTTTTTTTCATCAGAAAACCTGAAAACTAGCATTTTGTACCTGACTCTCAAGTGCCAGATTTTGTAAGTATATTATGTAAATAATCATCATTAGCGTCTGCGTTGATGGCAACATTTCTAAATACTTTTCTTTGTGTGTATATAAGGTTTATGACGTTTTAGTATTGTGTGAGAGAGATTGAGAATAATATAATTGTAAGTAAACATTTGCCAAAGTTCTCAAATTTACGAACCATCCTATGTACTGGATCATGTCTACCAGCATTGAATTACGGACAGCCTATAAAGGCTTTTGTCATCAGTCTCCGGTGCCATCATAGTTAAACAGATCTGACTGAGTTTTGAAAAGAGTGTGTTGTCACGACATTACGTGATGGAAGAGAGTAAGCTGCACTTAATACGAGTTACATTCTATTATGAGTATATACGGGAAGGCCTGAAAATATATTTGGTCAGTATAATCTGTTTTTAATGACTGACCTGTGCCTGAAGACCTCAAGCTGTGACATCATTTGTAAGATTTTTTTTTTTTTTAAGAACTTGATAATAAACTTGGATATCTGCTCTTGTTATTTCATTAAAGTTTTGCAGTGACAGTTTGTACTGGTAAGTCTTTAGGCTGTATGTGGGTGAGAGGTGGACCGCTGCTGACATATAGCCTTAGTCATTATTGGAATTTAAATACATTGTGTTAAAGCACAGGGTACAATTTATATAAAGAGGTTGACATAACAGTGTGCTGTCAATGCTGAAGGCCACTATTTCTGTTGTCTAGTGTCAGGAAAGACTGGGAGCCAATATCAAAATGATTCTGTTATATACATATACACACTGCCTGGCCAAAAAAAAAGGTCACCACCTGAGTCACAGCTGTGTAGCCTTAAGTAAACCACTTGTCAGGGAGGCTAACCGGTTTGCAACGGAGCATAAAGCTTGGACTCTGGAGCAATGGAAGATGGTCATGTGGTCTGATGAGTCCATATTTACCCTGTTCCAGAGTGATGGGTGCATCAGGGTAAGAAGAGAGGCAGCTGAAGTGATGCACCCATCATGCCTAGTGCCTACCGTACAAGCCTGTAGGGGCAGTGCTATGATCTGGACTTGCTGCAGGTGGTCAGATCTAGGTTCAGTAATGTTATGCGCCCAAAGAATGAGGTCAGCTGCCTACCTGGATATATTGAACGACCAGATCATTCCATCAATGGATTTTTTATTCCCTGATAACACAGGCATATTCCAAGATGACAATGCCAGGATTCATTATGCTCAAATTCTGAAAGAGTGGTTCAGGGAGCATGAGACATCATTTTCACACATGGATTGGCCACCATGGAGTCCAGACCTGAACCCCATTGAGAATCTTTGGGATGTGCTGAAGAGGACTTTGTGCAGTGGTCCAAATCTCCCATCATCAATCCAAGATCTTGGGGAAAAATTAATACAACTCTGGACAGAAATAAATATTGTGACATTGCAGAAGCTTGTGAAAATGATGCCACTGCGTGAATTCTTGCCGTAATCAAAGCTAAAGGCAGTCCAACGAAATGTTAGTGTGTGACCTTTTTTTTTTGGCCAGGCAGTGTATGTGTGTGACAATTATCTCACTCCAACCCACTGCCATGACCAGATCAGTTAATTTAATGTTAGTTTCTGAAATTAAATACAGTGGAACCTTGAAGTTCTTGAAGTTCGAACTTAAATAGTTTCGGAAGACCGATCAAATTCAGATTTGTTCCAAGTGGGAATTGTATTCATTTCACCCTCAGACTGGGTCATACACGTACAGGTCTTTTATCAGTGTGTTTGAATTTGGAATTTTTGTTCGAATTGGGGGTTAAAAAAAAAATTACGGACCATTCAGTGGCCCAAATTGGTTGAATATTTATATAAAAGAAGCGTTTCCACTGTAAATACAACTGAAAGTAAGCCACTGCCGGGATGGGGGGACATGTGAAGGTCGGCAGTGAACTGGCAACCCTGTCCAAGGCAGGGATTGGGTATTGAAAAGGACTTCACAGTACGACACATGGGTCACGATACGATTATATCAAGATACATTGTGATACGATGTATATTGTGATATATTGCAATATTCCACGTAGTTCATTGAAGTTCTAAGAACAGCGGAAATACAAGTTACGGTGTACAATCTGAGTCATCTCAATATCACATTGATAATTCAGTGGACAAATTGAGTGAAAACACTGTACTGTGACATCTACAACAACAGAGATTGTAGTTTACACCCCATTTAAAATGTGTAACCTCAGTAACCAGTCACTGCAACCGAGGTTTGCAGAAAGAAATCGCTAATTGCATGCCACTTCAAGCAAAACTTAGGGCAGTTTTCTGAAAGCAAAGGGGGTCCAACCCCGTCCTAGTAAAGTGTAGCTAATAAAGTAGCCTGTGAGTGGATATAGCATACTACACCCCACTTATTTCTTTCAAGTGTTTATTGAAGTGTTCATCGTGGAAGCACTGTAAGCTACATGTATTGTCAGAATTTGAATCAGTATCACGCTTTGGGACAGGTAGCTCATCCCTACTCACACACTAACACCTCTCAGTCCTCGGTCCAGGATATGTCCCTGAACCGAAAGGATGGGATTGAATCAGAGTCGGAACCGATTCTGTAGTGTCCTGAATCGAGTAGCGCGCGTTGAATGCGTTTCTGATCTCACGCCCGTTGCTTGGGTACCGCCTTCAAGAGATCCGCGCCGGTAAGTTAGCTATGTACGACACTGATCATTAAATCAGTCTCCGCGCTGAGTGATATTGTACATTATTGAAGGTGGATAGCTGTAGTTTAACAGGCTGTATTTATTTCACTGTTGGGTAACGTTAACTATTTTTGAGTATAGACAAAGCTGTAAGGCGGTTAGCCAGCTAAGCTACTAGGTTGCTAGCTAACAATGTAGCCTCAGTGACAGATCACAAGGCTAGGATAATTGGGCTATTAGATCATGTGTATTTTGTTTGAATGAAACATATGTTTAATTTTGTAAAAAATGGCTTCTGAGCCAGTAAACCGACTTCTCTCAAAACCCGTGTCACAACTTACTTGAAATAGCATTAGCTCGCGGTCCCTATCAATAGCAGCTATTGTCAATTCAGTTTTTCTTCACTCCACTTTTCAGTTTTTCCTCTTTGTGATGTTCGGATGAACGCATCTTGATCGGGTTTAAACTGTAACCAGAGAACTGATTATCCGGTAGGTTTTAGCAGCTGACAGCAGATGAGTCACAGGCAGCCAGCAAGCTGCCATAAAGCCATGGCTGCAGCTGCGCAGACTAGCGTTCATGCGTTGTTCCAACTACTTTCCTGATCTCTTTCTTTAGGAGGGGGAGACTAAATCAGCTTCTGCTACTTTTGATAGAGTCCTGTCTATTACGTCAATATTTTGGGGTGACCTCGAATGATCTTGATTTGTTCAGTTCAGGTAGTGAGAAGGTCCTGGGTTTGATCCCAGGTGGAGCCGTCTGAGTCCTTTCTGCGTGGAGTCTGCATGTCCTCCACACGTCCATGTGGGTTTACTCCGGGTGCTCCAGTTTCCTCCCACAGTCCAAAGACATACTTTCGGTTAATTGACTACATTAAAGTGACAAGAGTGTGTGTGTGCCCTAAGGTGGATTGGTGCCCTGTCTATGGGTTGTTCCTTCCTTACACCCTGTGCCGCCGGCTAGGCACTTGCTTTCCCGCAACCCTGTCCAGAATTAAGCGGTTAAGAAAATGGTTTTCATGGTCACACCTAATTTCAGCGTGGTACTGATTACAACATTGCATTCACTCCAGTTACTGTAGTTCCATACAATTACAACTACACAAATTAAAGCTCAGATAAATGGGCATAGTAAAATTAAATGAACTACAAACCAGCCGATTCCGTTTTGTATGTATATAATGAAGGCTTTAATTACTACAGGGTTTAATTGGCCTTGTTACCCACTTTCGCTTCCAAACCACAAGACTTTTCCAGTAGATGGAGAGATGAAGTGAAATAACTAGTATTGTTATTCTTTGAAATAAAAATTAATATGATGACTCATTATAGTAAATATAATGACATAATTGTTAGTGCCTAAGAATATGAGTTGTTTTCTTACACCCCTTAGGGTTCCCAATGCAAAACTGTGCTATATTAATGTCCTTGGCATCATTTCATGTAAACTGATTGTCTAGTCAGAGTGTCACTTAAATGAACATGGTATCTTTTGTGTCACTCAGACAGACAGACAGAGAGAAAAGCTATGGCCAGTCAAGCAATGGACATTGTAGCGAAGGCGCTGGAGCAGCAGGTGCTGAACTCTGTGAGGCTCGTAGAGGAACAGATTGATGCTGAGTTGGAGAAGGTAGAGCGCTTGGATGAGGATGAACTTGAGCGTCTCAAGGAGAGAAGGTTGGAAGCACTCAAGAAAGCTCAGAAACAGAAACAGGTGAGCCCTTACAACCTTCACGGGTACAGTCAGGATGTTTATCATAATTCGAAATTAGCATTTCCCCTTTCAGTACCAAGGATTAGCCATGAAGACAATTTGTGTTTGTAAACAAAGGTGTAAAGTGTTTTTTTTGTTTGTGTTTTTCCCTCATTAGGAGTGGATCTCTAAAGGTCATGGTGACTATAGAGAGATACCAAGTGAAAAGGACTTCTTTGCCGAGGTTAAAGAAAGCAAAAACGTGGTTTGTCATTTCTACAGGGACTCTACATTCAGGTGCCCACTGATACACTTTGAAGTATTAGAGCAGATTTTTGATGGTCCTCATTAAGTAAACAAATTCTCTTTAATATCTGTTAAGATGCAAAATTCTGGACAAGCACCTGGCTGTCTTGGCAAAGAAGCATTTGGAGACAAAGTTCATCAAGCTGAATGTAGAGAAGGCTCCGTTCCTAACAGAGAGGCTTAGGATTAAAGTCATTCCCACAATGGCACTGGTGAAAGATGGGAAGACGAAGGACTACGTAGTGGGCTTCACTGATCTCGGGAACACAGATGAGTTCTCCACTGAAATGCTGGAGTGGAGACTGGGCTGTTCAGACATCATTAGCTACAGGTAGGTAAAACCTTTTCTACAACCCCACTCAGAAAAAATTTGGGACGGTATTGAAGATGCAAATAAAACCATAGTGCTTTTTAAATGTACATGCACTTTTTATTTAATTGCAGATGGTATGAACCCAGGATATTTCTGGTTTTGTCTGATCAGGTTCGTTTTATTTGTTAATAAACATCCATTCCTGCATTTCAGACCTGCAACACATTCTGAAAAATGTTGGGATGGGAATTTAGGGCTAGTGATGAGGTGAAAACTAAATTTATGATGTGATTTCAAACAGGTGATTGTAATCATGATTTGGTACAGAAGCAGTATCCACAAAAGGCTGAGTCTTTGAGGAGCAAAGGTGGGCTGGTGATCTACAGTGGTCAACAAATGTGTGAGAAAATCATTGAAATGTTTAACAATAATGTTCCTAAGAGATAGACTGGAAGGGATTTGCATATGTCATTCCTAACTTTTTCTGATTTGACTTGTTTTGCATTGTCTTGTTCATAAATGCATGGTCGTCCCTGGAAAAGATGTCGTCTTGAAGTAATTCATGTTGCTTTGAAATCTAAATGTTCTTTTCTGCATTAATGTGTTAAATGACCTTTGCCATGGGCACTGACCCAACCCCATACCATGACAGAGCTTGGCTTTTGGACTTGTAGCCGATAATAGCCTGGATGGTCCTTTTCGTCTTCGGTCTGGAGCACACGGTGCCCATTTTTTTCCACAAAAAAATCTGGAATACTCATTCATCTGACCACACGTTTCCACTGTGTGATGGTCCATCCTAGGTGTCTCCATGTGCTCCAGACTAAAGACGGATATTACTGCAAAACAAGCCAAATCAGCAAAAGTTAGGACTGAAATATGTAAATCCCTTCTGGTCTTTCGTTGAGGAACATTATTTTTAAACATTTCAATAACTTTCTCACACATTTGTTGAACACTGAAGATCCTCTGGACTCCTCAAAAACTCAGCGTTTACTGGAAGCTGCTTTTGTACTAAATCATGAATATAATCACTTGTTGACAGTACCTGTTTGAAATCAAGTCATTATGTAGTTTGTTTAATTCATTACCAGCTCTAAATTGCATTCGTCCCATTTTTTTTTTTTGGAATGTATTGCAGGCCTAAAATGCAGGAATAGATGTTTATTAACAAATGAAATGATGTTGACCAGACAACACATGAAATATCTTGTTTTCATTCTGTTTGCAATTAAATAAAAGTCAAAGTAAATATAAGGAATGCTGCAAATTTATTTATTTATTTTTTACATACCGTCCCAACGTTTCCTGATTTGGGGTTTTCTACATGTTTTCATTGTGTTTAGTCTTTGGCTGTGACCCCAGACCCTTTCCCATTAGATCATTTATGAATCTTAAGTATGAAACTTGGTAGTAGCTTCTTAAATCCATACAGAAATGGCATACTGTGCGGTTTCCACTTCAGGAACTGGTTCTGGCACATTTTTATTGAAATGGTACCTGACCACCAGTGCTGGCACCTTCAGGCAAATCAAAAAGACCATGCACTAATAGGAAGTTACAGTGATGCTTGAAATTTTGTGAACCCTTTAGAATTTCTATATTTATGCATAAATATGACCTAAAACATCAATCAGATTTTCACACATGTCCTAAAAGTAGATAAAAACACACATTCCCTAAAGTAATAAACAGAACCCAGTTAAACCAAATGAGACAAAAATATTATACTTGGTCATTTATTTATTGAGGAAAATGATCTAATGTACATATTAGTGAGTATTAAACGTTCCCTGTAACTGTTGATCAGTCCTGCACACCACTGCTTTTTGGGGGGAGAGCAGTGGCTTTCTCCTTGCAACCTTGCCATGCACACCATTGTTGTTCGTGTTTTCTTCTGATGGAGGACTCATGAATATTGACATTAGCCAATGTGAGAGGCCTTCATTTGCTTAGAAGTTACCTTGGGGTCCTTTGTGACCTCGCCAACTATTACACACCTTGCTCTTGGAGTGATCTTTTTGGTTGACCACTCCTGGGGAGGGTAACAATGGTCTTGAATTTTCTCCATTTGTACACAATCTGTCTGACTGGATTGGTGGAGTCCAAACTCTTTAGAGATGGTTTTGTAACCTTTTCCAGCCTTTTTCTGAGGTCCTCAGAAATCTTTTGTTCGTGCCATGATACACTTCCACAAACAGACTTTGATAGATCCCTGTTCTTTAAAGAAAACAGGGTGCCCACTCACACCTGATTGTCATCCCATAGCAACACCGCAGAAGAAATGCTCTCCCGATCTGACCCCCTTAGACTTTTGTCTTTGGGGTCATCTGAAGGCAATTGTCTATGCTGTGAAGATACGAGATGTGCAGCATCTGAAACAATGGATACTGGAAGCCTGTGCTAGCATTTTTTCTGCAGTGTTGCTATCAGTGTGTCAAGAGTGGGAGAAGAGGGTTGCATTGTGTTGGATTGTCAATGGGCAGCACTTTGAACACATTTTATAAGTGGTCATAAACTTGCAGATAACTCATGAAAGAATAAAGTTCCGTTAAAACCAAGCAAACCATTGTTTTTCTTGTGAAATCCTCAATAAGTTTGATGTGTTACATGACCCTCTTCCCAATGGAAATAATAAAGTTGGATCCAAAATGGCCGACTTCAAAATGGCCAACACCCATCTTGAAAAGTTTTCCCAGTCTCCCATATACTAATGTGCCACAAACAGGAAGTTGATATCACCAACCATTCCCATTTTATTTAGGTCTATCCATATAAATGGCCCACCTTGTACTTTTAGAACTTGTGTGAAAATCTGATGATGTTTTAGGTCATATTTATGCAGAAATATAGAAAATTCTAGAGTTCACAAACTTTCAAGCACCACTGTAAATATTATACATATTAAGTTCAGTAAGTAAGTCAGATTGTGGCTATGGACATGATTTGACAAGCAGTGTGGTCAAGACTAGAGATGCACTGAAATTGTGGCCACCAAAAACCTGCTCTTTGGGACAATTACTGTACTACCGCTGAAAAGAAAAAAAAAAAAAGCATTTTAGTTTTGCAGCTGAAAGAGCAGAGATGAACACAGACAGCAAACAAACTGAGCTTAGGAAACAAAAGCTTGAAATGCCAATTCTGAAAGCACGTATGCAGTTGAATAATGTCTATGCACACTGAGCACTTTATTAGGAGTACTATTGGGAAGGACCTCCCTGTTGCAGCCCATCTGCCCCAAGATTTGAGATGTAATCTGAGTATTTTTTTTTTTTATAAGTGGCCATAGCCTTTGTGCCAGCTTGAACCAATTTGACTCACCATTAACCCCTTTTATCAACAAAGGGTCTTGATGGTTGACGTGAACAGTACCTGAAGCAGGTGATCTGCATTAATTCATGCATTGCACTTCTGCCACACAGCTGACTGATTAGGTAAATGCACGGATAAGCAGATGTTAAAGATGATCCTAATGAAGAGCACGGTCAGTGTAAGTGCTCTCTTCACTGTTACACGCTTGTTCTGGAAGTCCTCTTGCATTCCATTATAGATGCTGTTTAAATGCCATTGAAGTGGCCTTGCCCAGCTGCTTCTGTTAAAGGGTTTAAATAGCAAAGGATGTGATGGAGAGGAAAATACACCAGCAATCCCATCCACAGGCCTGGGTCAGCAACAGATGAACAGCCAATGCCATTGTGTGAAATCACCATGATCTCAAGAGACATTAGACTAGTGGTTTATAACCACTGTTCATGTGAAATCAATTATTTTAATTATGTCATTCAAAGATCACATTTAGTTTTCAGCTCATTATGTACAAAAGGCTTTTTTTCAGTGCATCAGGATACAATCAATGTACCAAACTCATGAAACAAGCAGATGTTAATGGGGTCTTAGAGAGTGTGGCTGAAGTCTCAAGGCTCTTCCTTCTTCTAGTGGGAATCTTTTGGAGCCACCTACAGTTGGACAGAAACCAGGATCCAAGTTCACAAAGCTGGAGAAGAAGACGATTAGAGGGAAAGGCTATGACTCGGACTCTGAATCTGATGATGATTAAAAAAAAAAAAAATCGAAGGCATGTAAAACCAGCTTTTTATTCATTTCTCTGACTTCTTTTCCATATTTAATATTAAGGATTTGTTTTATGATTGTTTCCTTTGAAGATCTAATAATGAAACTATGGACTGCATATTTGTTTATATACAGTTCATGTAGAGTTGTCTGACTTGAGTTACACAAAGATTTAATGGATCTTTTTTTTTTTTGTACCGGGAACTAGTTGAGGTGGATTGTTAATGGTTCAGGTTCGCAATAATGCATGATCATTTCAAACACAACCACAATTTCAATGACGTCTTTAAGAAGTCAGCTAAATTTTGGCAGTACCAGTGTTTTAGTGGGGTTTTTACATGGATAGCACCATGGAAGCTCTTGTCATGTTTTAATAGGGAAATAGAAACTCTGTTTTTGGTTTTCTTTATTTTATAGCAGTAAATGAATATTTGGTACAAACTATATTGTTTTGTCTTTTACTCTCACTGTAGTATAAATGTGATTTATGCAGGTGTACGTTCACTCATTTACTTCAGCATTACTTAATCAACCATAACATTAAAACCACTTGCCTAAAGGCCTTTTCTTGAGAGAAAAAAATGGATGTGATTTTTAATGTAGTGAGACCTTCACTCCAAGTCCGACACGTTGTTTGTCTAAACACTGCAAACAGTCTGCTTTTGCTTTCTTTTTTGCAAAAGAATCAGACTCTGTGTGGAAGGAGGCCTTTATACTGTGTAGTTCCCCCTCATGGTGCCAAGGCTCTGACCCATCGATGCATGGATTCCACAAGACCTCTGAAGGTGGCTGATCTATCTGCCACCAAAACATTAGCAGCAGATCCTCAAGTCCTGCAAGTTGTGAGAAGTGGTCTCCATGGAGCTGACTTTTTGACGAGCACATCCCACAGATGCACGGTCCGATTGAGATCTAAGAAATTTGAAGTCAACATCCTGAACACTATGTTCCTCAATCCATTCTTGAACATTTAACAGTGTGACAGGATTCATTACCCTGCTGAAAGAGGCCACTACCATTAAGGAATATCACTGTGATGAAGGGGTGTACATGGTCTGACTGCAGCAGAAGAACACTGGCAAGAGCATTTCATTGTCAGCGTAATTCACTTCAGCTGTCAGTGGTTTTAATGTCAGTGTATAAGTTAGGGTTTTTTTGGAAACAGTCAGCCATCCAATTTCAGGACTAGCAGTACAGGGTAGAACATCCCTTAAAACACAAACTTTCAATCAACAGAAGACCTCCATTAGTTTTATTCATTTTAAATATTTAATAAACAGCCAACACAAGACAGCATGAACAGGAAGTGAACTACAACTCCATAGTTTTCTGGTCCGCAGACATTTGAAGACGTCTTACCACCAGCTCCCCTTTACTGTTCAGATATGAATCTGCCATCTCTTCTTCCGAAGGAAGTCCATTGGGAAACTTCAAGGGTTCAATCCTGCATAAGAGAATATGACCAGTCGAGGAAAGACAATTATTGAACTAAATGTGCTGTATAGCAGAAAGAGTAACTCTGCAACATGCAACTCAAACTGGAAATCACATTAAACTCAGTATATTGCTATTAGAGCAGATAAAGGCACTATGCCCATTTCATGCTTTAAGAGTTTCTAAAAAAATTGCTTACTTGATGAGATGCTTGATGATTTTCAATTGGTCATTTACTGACGGTGTGTTCTTGTGCACTCTGGGCTCATGTGACTGCAGAACAGAAAAACAGGAAAAGCATTATTTACACCCCTGCCTTTTTTTTATTACAAAAATGCACTTATTGGAGTAACTTTCACACAAACTTAATTTGTGGAACTGAGAAAGTCAGTTCTTTTGTACAAAAGGTTAGATTTTCTACAGTGGAACATCAGAATTCAAACTTGATTGGTTCCAGAAGGCCGTTCGAACTCCTGAGTTGTTTGAAGTCTCCCTATAAGAAGTAATGTCAATAGGATAAACCCGTTCCTGACCCCCAAGTGATTGGTTTTTACACCTATACTTGTATGTAATTAATTATTAAAATAATGAATAAAGCAAATGAATGTAATACAATAATGCTATTAATGCACCTGTAGACTGACATACATACATACATACATAATATGCCTATGATCACACCCGAGTTCTTCTGCTGTTGGGTTTTATGGCACTTTGCATACCGACTTCGTGCATTATCGCCACAGACTGGACAGTGATCGCATCAAGTGTTTTATTTAGGGTGCCCATGTTCAATGTTGGTATTTTAGTTTGAATGTGGGGGCAAAAATTTTCAGACGGACCATTCAATGTCTGTCTCTCAACTGTTTGGTGTTTGAATGCTGAGGTTCTACTGTCCTGTCCATTGAAGCAAATGCTCAGGTGACACTCGAGTGGATTTGATCTGCACATCAGAAGCTTGTAGAAGTTGATAAATTGTCAGAAATATGGCTGCACTTCAGGTTCTTAGCAGAACATTTCATCCTACGTAAAACTGTCTCAGTGAAATATGGCATCAGAATTAAAGGAATATGTCGGAAATCATAGTATTAAGCAGAAATTTCAAATCACTTGTATTCAAGCCACGATCAGGCAGACCATCAGAAGACCGATATATAAGGTTTTGTCCACTGAGAGACAGAACAACTTCTGCACATACAGAATACTGAATAAAAAGTGACTCCAATAAGCAAAACTATGGTGAAAAGACCATTGGTGGTATGAAAGGACAAGTAGCAGAGTATAAACCACTCTTCATAAAGGAAACAAGGCAAAAATATTTGGTAAAAGTTAATATACAAACGCTCGCAAGTACACGAGTTTAAGTTATGGCATTAACAAAAGGGTTTATGTAAGGAGAGTAACAGGAGACATTGATACCACATTTGACCGGATTGATATTGACACAGTATCACACCAACCGTGAAGCATGGTGGTGGGAATATTCAAGCCTGGGTCTGTTTTGCCGACTCTGGAGTTGGGCACACGCACAGAATTAACTACGCCCTGACAAAGGAAAAGTACCACGCTGTTCTTCAGAGGCATGCGTCAAGACAGGTTTGGACAGACGTGGAGAAAAATTCGTACTGCAGCCCCAAAACACATCTCAAAGCTTTACAACATCACACTGAAAAGCAAAGAAGATTGTCAAGGTGTGTCCATCGAGCGTTTATGGTGGCACTTGAAGACAAGTAACAAGATACTCTTTGGAATATTGTGAAATCATGCTGGGACCATCATAAATCATCAGATTTTGCACAAACTTGTCCATGCCAGCAATCATATGATATGTAATGAAAGGAATTGTATTACCTTGTAGAAAAAGTGTGAAACTGGCATTTTCTCTAGTGGCATCAGACTTTTAACCCTCACTGTAAATACCATATACAGTGGCACCTCGGTTCTTGTTCAAGAAGCGAAAACGATGAATACCGAGCAAATTTTTCCCATAAGGAATAATGCAAATTGAATTAACTTCCAGACCCCCAAAAATCCACACTGTACAAGGCAGTTGTTTTGTACAGGGGCTCCCTGATTTACAATACGTTTCAACAAATCCATTATAAGTTCTATGTAACATGAACTGAGGAGTTTAACGAGTGTTTGGTGTATCATAGTAGAGACGAGGCATTTTCTGGTCCACCTTAAATGACTGCAGTTACATTATGGCACCTGTAGATGAAGATTCAGCCTCATGACAAGTAAGTTAATGTTTAAAACATTTCCATAGACCTACAGTTGGAAAATATCAACAACAAAAAGCTTATATTATAATAAAATGTTGAAAAATCTCGTAATTTAGCAAGCTTAAGCATGCGCGCCGAATACGCAGCAACCGACAAGGACTGAGATATATTTTTCTAGTCAAAATGTATTGAGAACCAAATTCGACGAGTTCCAAGGTACCACTGTAGAGTTCTTTAGAGAACGTGCGATTCTGTCACATAACCACACTAACACATTCGGTCGCATTGCGCACAAGATGAATGCTGGCACATGCTTTTTCCTGTAAAGGTACCGACTAAAATGAATATTTTGCATTAAAACGGTATGACCTTGACAGGCCTCCATCAGAGAAGATGCAATGAAATGTGATGTAGCAAACAACATAAACAAGGAAACAATGTTACTGAATTATTAAAAAAGCAACTTCTGCCCACTCATATGGATGCATAGTGTTATTTTAATGAAAGAAAATCTTTAGGGTTTAAAAAGAAGCAAGCAAAAAAAATGTACACGCCAAAAACTGTGCAACTGACACAAATATTTTAACCACCAGAGAACCCTGACACAATCACATGCATTTGAGTAAAGGCATTCAGCTCACCTTCATTAATCCCAAGCTCTTCACCACCTTCTTTTCCCAGTAAGGTCGTCTCTTTGTGCTCTTGATCCTGGTCACTATGTGCAGTTTATGCGGCTGCTCTGGATCACCACCATACTTTTCATGCTCCTTCGAACACTCTTCAAACACCTACATTATTAGGGGATATTTTATGTTTTTATTAGTTATTATAATTAGAATCACACGCATACACTCACCAGCCACTTTATTAGGTACACCTGTTCATTTGCTTGTTAACACATATCTAAGCAGCCAATCACATGGCAGCAACTCTATGCATTTAGGAACATAGACATGGTCAATGCGACCTGCTGGACTGTGGTAGCCTAGCGGTTAAGGTACTGGACTATGGACCAAAAGGTTCAGGGTTCAAATCCCACCTCTGCCAAGCTACTGTTGGGTCCTTGAGCAAGACCCTTAACCCACATTTGCTTGGATTGTAAGACTGTACCAATTGTAAGTCGCTCTGGATAAGGGCGTCTGCTAAATGCTGTAAATGTAAAATGTAAATGCTAAAGTTCAAACTGCATCAGAATGTGGAAGAAAGGTGATTTAAGTGACTTTGAACGTGGGAAGTTGTACCAAATAAGGTGGATGACGTGCAGAGGTGGGAGTTAAAGAGCAAAAGTCCGTCATTCCTGTGTGCAAAAATGTAAGCAAGTAACTACCTTACTGGCCGTGTGTTCACTTGCTCATTAGTTCACACTAGACTACAGACCGTTCACTGGCGTGTTGAGAGACTTTTTTGTTCAAGAGTACGATTTTCTACTATTTATTTGTAACAAGCTTCATAAGTGTATGCACCTGTCCTACTGTAAGTAGTACTCCTTTGTCCCCCCCACTATCTTTCTCTCTAACCTAGAACTACAGAAACTGGTTCACTTTCATTCGTTGAGTCTCTTTCAGCTGCCTGATCTTCCGTGTTGTTCGTACTACTGTCTATCAATACATTTTTGTCTTCAGTCAAACAAACACTGTACAAATAAGTTTGCATTAGTTAAACAGGACAGACCTGAGGAGGAATCCGAGACTTTGTGAACTTGCTGCGACAAGCCATGTAAAGAGGGCATGCTGTAGCTCCTGGCAGACTCTGTAACGACAAAATGTCAGTAGTTAATGGAAATCCTTGTTACTGAGACTGACAACATTCTACAATAACTAAAGAGAAACTTAGTCTGAACGAATTATATCTGCAGCCATACCTTTGCTGAAGCGGAGGTTAGCAGAGCTCGAGCCAGTGCTGCTGCCATTTCCCACTCGCATTAATGCCAAGGTTACCAACTAGCTAGCTTTAGCTATGCTAACCGAAATGAATATATAAATATACTATTACAATAAAATAAATTATTCTAGAATGCACAACACGTAGAGATATCGTAACACCACGCAGATTCCCAATTCAAACGTCTAATTTAACTTACAAGTTCATTATTCGTACACGTTACATGGTCTGGCAAGCTAAAGTGGAAAAGGAAGTTAGCCTTGTCCTAAACCACACATTGACTACTACGATAGCGGACTAGTTAGGACGTGTTGTCATTTATAAACAATTCACAAAGCACATTACTCTATTTCTAGCACAAGCCCGGAGCCCCACACTATCTCGCCGACAAAATAGAGATTCACTGTGATACAGAGGCTGCAATTCTAGCATTTCTTTTAAGCATGGAGTGTGTAGGGAACAATGCACAATTTGGGACGCAACCAAAGAGTATGCCGCTAGTACTGTGGTTCCTATGCTATATTTCACAGCATTGTTTATTACGTGTTGTGTATTTATATATTATGAAGCAGTATCATGATTTGTTATTAATATACGATGTTGTATATTACTTGTTGTTGATGACGTGAATATCACAAAAACCTTATTACACAAGGTAGACAGCTAGTTAATACTAATCTATTTCCAGGGGGAATTATAATTGCGAACACAGGAAGTGTTCGTCGCTAGTGAACACACCTTTAACAATCCTCTGTTTAGAGTTGTGATTTAAATGAAACGAATTGCTAATAATAATGTGACTTCATGTTTCTTTTGAAAGTCTGGTTAGGAGCAGCCTTATCTAAATAGACAGCCATGGCACAGAACTGTCTGCCAGGAATTGAGACATCAGCCATCTCTGTGCTAAAGAGAGCAGTGGAGCTTGATCAGGGTTCACGCTTTCAAGAGTCTCTAGTGTGCTATCAGGAAGGCATTCAGTTATTGCTGGACGTGCTGAAAGGTACGATGCGTCAGAAAATACTAGTATCAGGAAAATTGCTTATATTGAGTTCAAATACCAGTTTAAGTTTTACTGTATCAGTGGAAATTCTGATTCCTTGTACTGATCTGTTTCTCCTCAGTGGTAAAGGATGACTCCAAAAAAGGCCATTACAGAGAAAAGATCAAGGGTTACATGGACCGAGCTGAGCAGATAAAGGTGCACATTAACAAAGTAAAAGAAGGTAACCAAAAATGACAGTTGTGGTTCAGATATAGTAGTTGTTATACCATAACATTCCAACTAAATGTCTGAATGATACATATCTGAAATATATAGACTGGGGTAGCCTAGCGGGTAAGGTGCTGGACTATGGACCAGAAGGTCCAGGGTTCAAATCCCACTTATGCCAAGCTGCCACTGTTGGGTCCTTGAGCAAGGCCCTTAACCCACAATTGCTTGGATTGTAAGATTGTATCAACTAAGGGCGTCTGCTAAATGCTGTAAATGTTAAAATGTGTAACATTTAGGCAGTTCTGTTAAGAGTCAGCTGATAGAAACATTGGCTCCTGGGCCCCTGCGTTCAAACCTCAGACTGGGCTGGCAATGTGACGGTTATGTGATGTGTATACAGGTTCCTGCGATTTTTCGTTTTCTGTTTGTAATATTGTGTAGGATAGTATGTATATTGTGTGTAACCATATATCATAGCAAAGGTGGAAAGTAACTAATTACATATTCTCACATTACTGTAATTGAGTAGGTTTTTTTTTTTAGTATTTTTTTTTTTATCTGTAATTTTACTTTTACTTAAGTATTTTGTTTGAAGTATTGTACTACATTTTACATCAAATGTTTTACTGAGAAAAGTAAATAAATAATGCAAAAAAAGTGCCCCGGAGATGACTCCAGTGAACGATGGGCAGGAGAACAAACTGGCACTAAAATGTCAAGAAAGATGGAGACTTGTACGTCAGATACCAGTGGTGCAGCCGCAGCTGACAGCAAAACCCTGTTGAATTCTGCTAAAGTTGAACTTAAAGGAAATAAAGTGAATCCCTGGCCATATTTATAGAACCTCTTTTGACTTCAAGTGAAAGAAATGCAACCACTTTATCATAGACCTTCAGTGGTTGTATTGATTGAAAATGTTTTACATTTACAGCATTTAGCGGACGCCCTTATTCAGAGCGACTTACAATTGATACGGTCTTACAATCCAAGCAATTGTGGGTTAAGGGTCTTGCTCAAGGACTCAACAGTGGCAGCTTGGCAGAGGTGGGATTTGAACCCTGGACCTTTTGGTCCATAGTCCAGTACCTTAACCGCTAGGCTACCACAGTTTTATGGGGTGGTCTGAACTAAAATGACACATTATTCCTCCCTAAAGGTGTAAAGGTGTTTTTATTAAATACAACTAGATATTTTTATCTCCTTCTCCTTTTTTGCACTACAAAGGAGAGAACAACCTCTCACTGTTAAAATAACTAAGCAACTTTTAGTTTGAGTAAATTTTATGAGAGCTACTTTTTATTTTTACTTTAGTAGATTTTTAGACTGACAATTATACTTGCACTTGTAAAATGTAGTCAGACTAATACTACTTTTACTCGAGTAGAACATTTTAGTTCTCTTTCCACCTCTCTATGTTAGTGGGTGCAATATGTGTATATATTGTTTCTGCCCTCGCTGATATTATTCACCGTGGTGACTCCGTGACCTCTTTCTAGTCATTCAGACTATTTTCTCCTTCATTTCTTAAATCAGAGGGCAAATACCATGAGCAAATTAAAATCACAGACGGCGCCACAGGTTTCAGCTATGAGAGCCTTTTCAAGCCATACATCAGGGAAGGACTGTCTGAAGTCTGGGTTGAAGACCCCTACATCCGCCATGTGCACCAGGTACAGATGAAACAGATGATTTGCTTGAGAACAAAGCTAATATAGATAATATTTCAAATTGTTATTGAACACCAAGACTTTTAAAACTGACCTTAGATGTCATTGAACTATGCTGTTACCTTTCAGCTGTATAACTTCCTGCGTTTCTGTGAGATGCTGCTGAAGGCCAAATGTAATGTTAAGAAGATTAATCTCCTGACATCACAAGATGAAGTGAGTACTGTGCTTGCTCTATTTGCATTGTACAATACATGGTATTTTTTTACCCTGCATTTCTGGGCTTTGGTGCCAATCCTGAGAGAACATGGGATCCTTTGCAGAGTCGACAGGGCTTGGTGTTTCGTCAATGGGGGATGATCCCAATGACTTCCCCTTCTTAGACACAGCTAATTGTGCTTGCATATGACATATGTCCAAGCTAGGGGGCAGCACCTTGGATTGCTGTGCCATACAAACACCATTCAAAAAAGTCATATTTATACATAGTAAAGAGCCATATAAATGATCTTCTTTGAAATTGTAATATTTCCAGTACTTAAAATGTGATTTATTTATTTTTTAATATATATTTTAAATTGTTTGTTACCAGGATGGCTCCTCACAGCAAGCGAATGCCCTAGAAGAAATCCGTCAGTCTTTGCAGAGCCAGAACCTTTGTCTGGACATTTCATTCTCCTCTACTATTCATGACAGGGAAATCAGGTGATACCTTCTATAGAAAGATGTATTGTGTTGTAGATATTCTGCAATTAAAAGAAAATGAACTGTACAAGCATGAGTAAACAATAAAAAATATGTTATCTTACCATACGGTTGCTTTCCACCCAGATTCGATAATGGTTGGATTATCAAGATTGGCAGAGGGCTTGATTATTTCAAGAAACCCAAGGTGAGATCTGTATTCTTTAATTTTTCATGTACTAAATAATATATCCAGAAGTGTATCACCTGGAGTCAGAAACATTAAGAAGACTTTGCTTGAGCTTACACTTATTACTGTTGGTTTATTTGTTTTTGTTTTCAAAGGGCCGCTTCTCCATTGGCTACTGTGATTATGATCTCAGAGAGTGCTTCGAGACTACGGTCGATGTTTTTCATACAAAGCACACAAAGACGACATGACCAAAGTGACCTATTTGCATCATGTTGCGACATATCAGACTTTCCTGTACATTACATTGACTGGTTTGAACCCATTTATTTCCAAAGGGGTTGTGAACCCATTTGAACACTATTAAGAGTTCACAAACATAAGTGTGTGTTAAGATCTTAAATTGTGTAATATAAAAAGTGCCTAATATTATAAGTTACTGGTCAGTTCACCGTCATGCATACTGTTTAAACATTTCAACCCTGTTGAGAATCCATAATTCATTCTTTACAGCTTTTAGTTTTGGCGACTTACTCCACTGTGGACTTTTATATGAGGTAGGCTACAGTATAATGATCAGGTAATGCTGACATTATCGGTGATTATTGTGGTTTAGCTGCTTAGGTGTACAGAAGCACTTTTTAAATGTGTATTGTATTTTTTTTTTAAACTATTAATAAAATATTTTTATTACATGATCTAGCGTTGGTTTGAGCTTTCTTTTTGCTGTGGGTGTTTTCGCACAGCATCATCGCCATCTAGTGGACAACATGATGATGATGGTAATGGTGCTGTACAGGGCGGGGCTATCTGTGATTGGAAATGGAGCAGCACCTTGCTCTGATTGGCCGCCTCTCAGCAGCAGCTGGCCGCGCGCGCACGGTGCCAATGATCCAGCGGTGCCAAAGCACTTTGAACCAGAGACATAAAAACAGGTTGGACTGTAGTTTAAAGGCCTACAGAGGTGAGTGGTCTCTATTTCTTATTGTTTGTCTGGAGCGAATCTGTAATATTGTTTATTTTCAGGTAATAATACATAGTAGCCTAATAATGTGCACGAGACAATGGCGTCAATTAACTTTCTCCAATAGATTTTTTTTCTTGAGTTTATTTATTTCAGATGTAAACCGACGTCTGTTGAAATCTATCAGTCGTGCCACTATAAGAAGCCCAAACAAAAAGCTTAATGTATAGAATAAACCAGAAACTTACAGAAAGTGTGTAGATTAAATTACCACCATAGCTTGTGTTAAAAACCTTCGTTTTTTATTAAAATAGCCGCTTTAATGCACCGTGTGAGAGGATTAAATCTGTCTGTAATCGCCTCTAATCTCTGCCAGCGCTCCTCTCTAGTTTTTAGGTCGATAAAACTGAACATGTCTCCAAACGTTTATGTTTCACCAAGTGGGACTAAGCTTAGGTGGTGCACGTGCCTAAGCTTAATGATCAGTATATTGCCTGTTTATATTTAAAAAAAATATTAAGACCTAGTACAGACAGAACATTTTGTGCTCATGTCTTTGTTATAGTGTCGTGTCAAATGAAATGTTTTATGACCTCTTCCAGGCAGTGCAGGTGTCAGATTGACTGTGATCTCCCAGCAGACAGGCCTACTTATTATGGAGAAGTGTGTCATTATAATGAGGCCTATGGCTAGGTTAAAACAGATCATTGCTTTCTCTACATCCGCGTGAGATGTAGTAAAACGGCAGAGTAGAGTCTGACAGACCTGTGTCCTCACTGAAAATGCATCCACACTGTCAGATGTGATTGCAAACCCTTTAGATTTCATCTGGCATTAAATGTAGCACACATACTATGTCTGGAAATAACGTGGAAATGTGTTAGTGAGTCCTTTAATTAATAAGCATCTAACATGGACATCAGAAATGTTATGGTGACTTAAAGAAATGAGCAAAAATGGATTTTAAATACAGTTGGAATAGAAAAGATATTTGTAAACACTTGGAACAAGTGGTCTGTTGTAAATATTGCTTTTCTTAAAGCCAAACAATCCGTAAATGAATGCATCTACAAATGAGCCAGTGAATCCTGTGCACATGTACTCCCAATATTAGAGAAACACAACATGATTCACAAACAGGGTTGGGTATCGTTTGCATGTGATCGATTCTGATTCCGATTCTTCTTAGCGATTCCGGTTCTTATTGATTCCAGTTTGCGATTCCAAAGTGGTGAAAAAAGGTCCTTTTTTTGACACTTCTTTTTCAAAAGTAGACACTTTACATTTTTTTTCTTCCCATTAAAAACGACTGCAAGAAAATACTTAGTGGCTTTAAGCCATCAAACCCCTCTCAGTTATTACTGGGGTTAAATCATCTCTACTGCTGAAATGACGAACCTGATAAGTAAAATAGGTTTAAACTGAAAGAAAAAAGCTTAAACAATGACTACTTTCCTTTTGGATCACAGGTTCATAATTTCAACACTAGAGACTACTTATAAATAGTAGTAATTGTGAGACGTTTTCTTTTCCTAGACAATTGTTTGAGTAGATTAAGCCACGTAAAGCTTTGTTCGCATGAAGTGTTTTAAACTTTCACAGCTAAGGAGCTTAGCTTGTGCCAGGAGACCGCAGTCGGTCATATTCGGTACAATGCTGAAGCGTTTCATGCTGGTGCTTCAGATGCTTTGCCATTTTAGAAGTGAAACGTCCTTTAAAACAGAACAGCTTTCCACACATACTGCATTTAGCATTTTCTCTGAAAGTGGAGCTAAACCTTTGAGCTAAACTTTATGTAATGACGTATGTGATCACATGACACACCGGTCCTGGCAAAGAGTTGCTTCCTTAATACAGACGTATTTTTGCACTAACTGTTCTTAAAGCATAAAATGCGTTTTATCAAAAGGTGGAATCAAAATTCTATTTTCTGAATAGGTACCCAGTTCTTGATACCCAACCCTATTCACAAGGCACCTTTCCACTGTTAAGAGCATTTTTAGCATAAACCATTATGGAGGGTTAAAGACCTTCTTCAAGGTCCACAAAAGTGTCAACTTTGACAGATCTTGGACTAGAACCCACCACCCCTACCCCTAGTGTTAGATTCAAACAGTTCTAAATATCCCACTGTGTTTGAACTATTTGTTTTATTTGTTTGCGTGCATGTCTGCTTCCATGTGTTCTGTATGTGCTTATACATGTTTCATGCGTAGGATAACCAAAACAAATTGCTCCATGGCAAAGTGCCTGTCTGTCTGCCATGGTTAACCTTTTTTGGCTAGTGTAACCCTAAATACATTGACTGTTTTATGAACCTTCTTGTTGTTGCTGCTTGTGTAACACTACATGATGGCATTTGAGGATGGAGATGGAGCTTTCATGTGCACTTGGTTTCCATATGGTTTGCATTTCATGAACCACTTGCAAGCCTTCATTTGGGAGTATTTTATGCAGTCCTTTATAAATGATGCCCAGGTCTGTAATGCTGGGTAGCTGAAAGTCACCCAGCTGTCACGTTGACTTTTTGTCCAGTCGGTGGAGGGAAAGAGGGGGATTTGCAGACACTCCTGATCCTGGCACAGATTTGTGCCCTGTATCTGGGGCAAAGCTGCTCTGTGCTTTGGGCTCTGCTGGATACAAAATATTCCATCTAGGGCTGGATCATGTCAGACAGAAATGAACAAATGAGTAAGCGAGTCACATTTTAATGTGAGAGTGAGTTAATGCTACTGTTGGCCTCCTTTGTATTTATGTATTTCACTAGCAAGCACAGGGGCAGTTGGATTTGTTTGCACTGATATTGTGTAATGGCCAGAATGCAATAAGTTCTGCTGTCATTGTTCAGCCAGTTTTCAACACTTCACTTTCTTACCCGCTTAATCCTGGACAGGGTCACGGGAGAGCCAGTGCCTAGCTGGCAGCATAGGGCACAAGGCAGGTACAACCCAAGACTGGTCGCCAATCCATCATAGGGGGGACACACTCACACTTTAGAGAAACTAATTAGCCTAACACGCAAAACCCACGTGGGCACGGGAAGACCCAGACGACCCCACCTGGGGATTTAACCCAGGACCTCCTTTCACCGAGCCACTGTGCCACCCATCCACTGGTTTAGTTTATATTAATTATTCGAATTACGCAATTTTTGTGCTCATCACAATTAATCACATTGTCTTTGCTTGGACAATATAAGCTTCCACAAAATGCATTCATTCCTTTTTAATAACTCAATACCATTATTTTCATCATGTTCCATCTTGTTTCATTGCATTTTGTATTATATAGGGTTACCATATTCATTTTAGTAGATGCTTTTAGAAGAAATAGCATGTGCAAGCTGTGATGTGCCATGCGACAAAGTGTTTGAGTGTTTACAGTGGTGCTTGAAAGTTTGTGAACCCTTTAGAATTTTCTATATTACTGCATAAATTATCAAATATTACATATTAGTGAGTGGCAAAAGTATACGAACCTTTGCTTTCAGTATCTGGTGTGACCTCCCCTGTGCAGCAATAACTGCAACTAAACGTTTCCTGTAACTGTTGATCAGTCCTGCAACAGTTCCTTGGAGGAATTTTAGCCCATTCCTCCATACAGAACAGCTTCAACTTGTTGGTGGGTTTCCTCACATTAACTGCTCTCTTCAGGTTCTTCCACAACATTTCAATTGGCTTAAGGTCAGGACTTTGACTTGGCCATTCCAAAACATTAACTTATTCTTCTTTAACCATTCTTTGGTAAAATGACTTGTGTTGCTTAGGGTCGTTGTCTTGCTGCATGACCCACCTTCTCTAAGATTCAGTTCATGGACAGATGTCCTGACATTTACTCTTTAGAAATTCTCTGATATAATTCAGAATTCATTGTTCCATCAATGATGGCAAGCTGATTCCTGGCCCAGATGCAGCAAAACAGGCCCAAACCATGATACTACCACCACCATGTTTCACAGATGGGATAAGGTTCTTATGCTGGGAATGCATGTGTTTTTCCTTTCTCCAAACATAAACACTTTTCTTTTAAACCAAAAAGTTCTATTTTGGTCTCATCCGTCCACAAAACATCTTTCCAATAGCCTTTTGGCTTGTCCACGTGATCTTTAGCAAGCTGCAGATGAGCAGCAATGTTCATTTTGGAGAGCAGTGGCTTTCTCCTTGCAAACCCTGCCATGCACACCATTGTTGTTCAGTGTTCTCTTCTGATGATGGACACATGAACATTAACATTAGCCAATGTGAGAGAGGCCTTCAGTTTCTTAGAAAAATTACCCTGGGGGTCCTTTGTGACCTCGCCAACTATCACACACCTTGCTCTTGGAGTGATCTTTGGTTGGTCGACCACTCCTGGGGAGGGTAAACAATGGTCTTGAATTTCCTCCATTTGTACACAATCTGTCTGACTGTGGATTGGTGGAGTCCAAACTCTTTAGAGATGGTTTGTAACCTTTTCCAGCCTGATGAGCATCAACAACTCTTTTATGAGGTCATCAGAAATCTCCTTTGTTCGTGCCATGATACACTTCCACAAACATGTTGTGAAGAGCAGACTTTGATAGATCCCTGTTCTTTAAATAAAACAGGGTGCCCACTCACACCTGATTGTCATCCTATTGATTGAAAACACCTGACTCTAATTTCACCTTCAAATTAACTGCTAATCCTAGAGGTTCCAGTACTTTTGCCACTCACTAATATGTTAAATTCTATAATTTTCCTCAATAAATAAATGACCAAGTATAATATTTTTATCTCTTTTGTTTAACTGGGTTCTTTTTATCTACTTTTAGGACTTGTGTTAAAATCTGATGATGTTTTAGGTCATATTTATGCAGAAATATAGAAAATTCTAAAGGGTTCACAAACTTTTAAGCACCACTGTAGACAACTGAAATGCTGAAGTACATATGCTGTTAATCTTCAATTTATATCACTGTTACCTGTAATTGACTCCGTGATAAAGTCCAATTTGTTTGAAAAATGATTAGCTACAACTGATACATACACTCACCTGTCATTTCTTAGGCACACCTGTTATCTGCTCTTTAACAACATATCTAATCAGCCAATCACATGGCAGCAGCTGGATGCATTTAGGCATGTAGACATTGTCAATGTGAACTACTGAAGTTCAAACTGAGCATCAGAATGAGGAAGAACTATGATTTAAGTGACTTTGAGCATGGCATGGTTGTTGGTGCTAGACGGGCTGGTCTGAGTATTTCAGAAACTGCTGATCTACTGGGAAAACGTTGCCTGGTCTGAGGAGTCTCAATTTCTGCTGCAACATTCGGATGGTATGGTTTGAATCTAGCAGCAACAACACGAAGCATGGATTCTGCCTTGTATCAACGGGTCATGTTGTTGGTGGTGCTATAATGGTGTGGGGGATATTTTCTTGGCACACTTTGGGCCACTTAATGTCAGTTTAGATGCTAAAGCCTATCTGAGTTTGCTGCTGAGCATGTCCATCCTTGTATGAACACAGTGTACCATGATGGGTACTTCCAGCGCAATATCAGCTCAAATCATCTCAAACTCTTTTCTTGAACATGGCAGTGAGTTGACTGCACTCTGTCACCAGATCTCCATAAAACAGAGCACCTTTGGCATGCGGTGGAAATGGAGATTCGCATCATGGAATGCGGCCAACAAATGTGCAGCAAATCTGTGATGCTCTCATGTCAATATGAGCCAAAATCTCAGAGGAATGTTTCCAGGACCTTGTTGAATCTATGCCACAAAGAATTAAGGCAGTTCTGAATGCACTTGCTTTATTGATCCCAAAAAAGAATTTCGGCACCCAGTAGCTTCATGCAGCACAATACATGTATAGCAATACAAATAATTAACAACACACGATAGGAATTGGTTTATTTAAATGTGCTGCACTATACAATAAAGTCTTCATTTTCCAGGTCCTGTAGATATGGAGATTGTTTAAAGAGTTGTGAAATAATTACAAAGTGCTAAAATATTGTGCAATGACATTGAATAAAGTGAATGTACGTGCATAAAAAAAAATAATGATGATGATAATAATAATGGGGAGGCACGGTGGCTCAGTGGGTAGCAATATTGCCTTATAGCGAGAAGGTCCTGGGTTCGATCCCAGGTGGAGCAGTCTGGGTCCTTTCTGTGGGGAGTTTGCATGTTCTACCCGTGTCCGTGTGAGTTTACTCTGGGTACTCCAGTTTCCTCCACCAGTCCAATGTCATGCTTAAAGTGGCCCTAGTGTGTGAGTGTGAGAGTGGATGGCGTGGATTGGCGCCCTGTCTAGGGTTGTTCCTGCCTAGCACCTTGTGCTGCTGGCTAGGCACTGGCATTCTCGCAACGCTGTAAAGGATTAAGTGATTACAAAAGTGAAGAATTAATAATAACAATAAATAATAGTAATTATAGTAATAATAAAAGTAAACAGAGGTCGCATAGCATCAGGCCCTGTACTGACATTCAGCCTCCCACTGTCCCTGTTGGGAGGACTTGAAGAGCTAATGGCTCTAGGGACGAAGAATCTCTCCTAAGTCTGTCCATTCAGCATCTCTGTAACAGTAACCTGCCACTGAACATACTGTTCTTCTTCATTATGGCAGTGTGCAGTGGGTGACTGTCATAGTCCATGATGGACAGCAGTTTGCATGGGGTCCTATACTCTTCCCATCACTAGAAAGTCCTTCCTGACTACAGAGCCAATTCACTTACCCAGCTTGTCTAGCCCCATAGCTTCTCTCTTCTTATTTGTGACTTCCCAGCACACTACAGCATAAAAAAATGCTGGCCACTAAAGACTGGAGATTCCTCTAGATGTTAAAGAACTCCAACCTTCTTCAAAATAAAGCAGCCTTTGCCCCTTTGTGTATGGGATTGTATACAGAATGTCAGTGTTTTCCAAGCAGTCCCGTTTGTTATCTAGCTGCATCCCATGTTACTTATAGGTCCTAACCACCTCCAGATCAATTCGCTTGATGGAGCCTGGTTGCAAGAGTAGCCCAGACCTACAATAATCCACCACCATCTCTTTAGTCTTGGATGCATGTAAGTGATGGCTTCACCTGGAGAAACAAATCTACTAAATTGATGTCTTAGAGTTTAGTGGTGTTTCACACGGCACATGTGAGTAACAAAGTGTGAGCTTACAGGCTAGATTTACTGTTGAATGTGGCTGAGTCACAGCATTTCTAGCTTGAATATAAGTAGGAAATTGTACTTGTAAGAAAGCTCTTTTGAATTATATGTTTGTGTGGTACAACTCAGCTTTTTTCCATAAACAGCACAGTACTGTAGACTTCTGTTTGTGACCGTCTTATTCATCTTCTATGTCTCACACCCTGTCTTACTCATGTATCTATTTTAGTCCTTTCTTAATTTTCCTGGCTGTGAGGAAAATGGTACATAGACCACACGGGACCAGGAGGGACAGAATAGTGAAAACTTAGAAGGTCAGCATGTCCCGAGAACGTTTTCTCCTAGATAATTACATTTAATTAGAATATTAGGTAACTTTTTAAAGTACTACTTATTTTTTCTTTTGAATCATTAATAATGGACTGGTACTTAATATGTTTTGGTCATGCAGTTGATTTCCTTTTTTTTTTCTTTTTAAACTACCTATAATAGACACAGTACATTTATAAGCTCATGCTGTATTTTATTATATTTTAATTGTTCTTTGTTGTTATGCAAAGGCTTGGGCATCCATGTTTTTTCAAAAACAAAAATCTAGGTATGCAGCAGGTTGAGGATCTGAAAGTATTGATAACTGACTTGTTGAATGTATTCTTATTCTGATCAGGGTTAGGGGAGTTACAGGGTGCAGACAAACATGCAAAGCTCCCTCCCCCTATCTGGTCTGCCCTTTCTCAGACATTGCCAAAGGTGTGTGGTTTTAAATTTCTGTCATTTAGCAGACGCCCTTATCCAGAGTTCCTTACAGCTGACACATTCTTACAATCCAAGCAATTGTAGGTTAAGGGCCTTGCTCAAGAACCCAACAGCGGCAGCTTGGCAGAGGTGGGATCTGAACCCGGGACCTTCTGATCCATAGTACCTTAACCACTAAGCCACCACAGTCTCATTTGAACAGAGAAAAATAAACAATAAAAATAAAACATGGTAATGTTGTTATTTAAATGTGGATTATTTAAATTTAAATTTGAATTTGCGCAGGCTTTTGACTAGATTTACACCAGGATGCATGGCTTGGGTCACTGGGGCCGGAGTCTGGAGTCATGTCTGGCCTGCCTGCCTTGTCCGTTAGCCAGGAGTATCGAGTGGGCGGTCTGGCTGAACTGGGCTTCGGTCCTCGTGATCTTGACTCGTGCATCCTTGCCTTAGACTAAGGGCAGAGCTGGGGGTTCATAGTCAAAGAGTCTTATGGTGATCAGAGACGTTGGGTTGCTGTCTTTCTGTCTCCCGTGGGTTGCCGATGTCTCATGTGATCCCTCTTGGCTGTGTTTATCCCTACCAGTTCTCCTCTTTCTAGCTATGCTGTTATAGCTAATGCTGCCGGGGGTCTCATGCTACACTTGGCATCTCAGTGATTGTTAATTGACACTGTGCTCTTAAATCAATAACTAATTAACATTTTCTGTTTTCTCTCCGAGCTGTGTTATGGTACCAGTTCCTGCCCCACACTGACATGATGTTTCATCCGCTGCAGCTCCACTCAAGCTGCTTCCGTCATCAGCTCCAGCCCCACCATACCCGGGCTACTTAATGCCGATGTGCATACTTCACATTTTATTCGAACTTTGACTCCATGACTTTAGTTTCGCTCTTAGATTTATCATCTACGCCGCCCACAAGTGAGGTGGGGGTCCCTTTTTTGAGTCTTGGTCCTCCCAAGGTATCTTCCTAGAACTAGGGAGTTTTTTCTTTCCACTGTCGCCCTAGGATTGCTCAATTTGGGATTGAATGTAGTTATTAGGAAATAATCTAAACTTGTAAATTTGCTTTGAGACAATGCTCCATTGGAAAAAGCGCTATATAAATAGATCTGACTTGACTTGATTACAATTACCTAACACAGTTGTAGGGTTGGATAGATTATATGTTTAGTTATTAACTGGGTAAATATTTGTTGAGAAAACAATAGGTTGAGCAATCAAGTATGATTGGTCCGCAAATACCTCCAAAGATGCTGCCCACACATTTGGCCTCTTCAATAGCCAGACCTTGGATCACAAAGATAGCCACATTTAGCCACACTGTAGTTCTCATAAGTGCATATGACAGGAGATTTTTGGTAACACTGCCACTATGCAGTGTTTTTGTTTGTTTGTTTTTCTATTCAGCACTTGCAAATGTGGCCACCATGCAGTGTTTAGACTAGTGTTTAGCGTTTACTTGCTTCAGTCCATCCGTGTTTGTGTGTGTTATGTCCTATCTGTTACATAATAATTAATAAACATAAGCTGCCTAATCTAGTAACGTTTATTGAGCACACTGATTAATTATTGACAGGCTGTATGTGAACCCCTTGTGTATAATAACTGGTAGAACATTTTGCAGCAATAACATTTCCTAAGCGGATGATGAGACTTTTATTGTGGTGAGATGGATCTTTAAACCATCTGTCTTACATGAACAATGCTCTTCAGGTCAAGCTGCAGTATCTCAATTAGATTAAGGTCTGGGTTTTGAAAAGAACATTGTCTTCTTGTTAGCCATTCTTTTGTTGAATTAGTCATGTGCATTAAAAACTGTATTTTTGTTTCATGTGCAGTGCTTCACTTTGTGAATCCTTTTCACAATTTTCTATATTTTGGCAAAAATGACCAAAACATTATCAGATTTTCACACAAGTCCTAACAGTGGAAAGGAACACCATTAAACAAATGTGACACCTGCCTTTCTGAAGTTGTTCAGTTGTAAATCCGCTTCAAAAAATCAGCGATATGTTTAATAAAAATATGAAAATGTGAAAAAAATGTACAACTGTTTTGTGACATTAGTGTAGCCAGTTATTACTTGGAAAACAATAAGACCACATTTATGAGTAATTCATACAGAAATCCAATTCATTCTACTTTCTATTTTTTTATTTTACCATACAGTCAAACTCCACTATCTATATGTATCTTGTTGTGAGAAAATGTCAATATTTGTGGAGTCTAAGCCTATTTCCATTATTTCTTATGGGAAAATGTCTACCTTGTTCCAAGCACCCACCTGCATTCAGTGTTATCGGCATATTTATTTATTTAGTGTGTGTATGTTGTACATTGATGTTGATACGTTGTGATTATCATTAATCACAGTATTAACCACATTTGGTTGTTTTACATTTGCCTTTTCTGCACAGTCAGAGAAGAGGAGATTTGAGCTGAAATACTACCGGCAAGGCTGTTTAAGAAGATGAAGAGAAGAGGGAACAAAGGGGTTATGGAGCGGAGTAAGTCAACTAGTCATATCACACAGGGCAGTCTCGTCACAGAACCGAACTCTCGGTAAGTCAATACACATGAATCATTGTATTTTGTATGTTTTAAAACTGTGATTATAGAAATCTGTACACACCAGAATGAACATGTCTTATATTATTTGAAGGTAAAGGTTAAATGTTGTAAATGTATCTAAAAGACCCAGTTTAATTTCTCGTTATAACAGTTCCCAGAGCATGCTGGGATCCAGGTCACTGTCTCACGACAGTGTCTTCAAGGCAGACCAGTGTCAGTCAGACCCTGAACGACCAATGGCAGTCTCCCAGGAGAACATCCATGGCAAAATCAAAGCACTGCAAGTGAGCACAGCTATACACATTGACCTAGTTTTCTCTTTCCAAGCCTATCAAAGATGTGTAATGTGGAAATGGAAAGACAAGCCAAATAAATCCTATACCTACGGTATGAAAACTTCAAAGTTACAATTCTGAAGATTTTCTTATCCTTGGTGTTTGGATAGATGAAGCTACAGAAGCAGAAAATGCATTTAGGGCCACAACCTTTGATGATCCCCATTAAACAAACCGAAGACCCTGGAGGAAGACCAGAGCACCATCTTGAAAACTTGGAATTGGTCAAGAACCTGCCACACAAGGTGACTGATTTTTTGCAATGCAGACCACAATTGTTCACAACAAATGTACTCATTAGACTTTGTTATTCCCTGATGTTTCATCCCCACGTCTTACCTGGTCAGGGTTGTTGGGAGTGGTAGGGTGTGTCCTTCTCGGGAGACACAAGGAGCTGTTTTAAGCATGCCCTGGACAGGATACCAGTCCATTGCAGGCCAAGCAGAGGGTGGCTGTTAGAGACGATCCCCCCCCATTGGCCTTCACTCCAGTAGGCACAGCCAATCGTGTCTGTGTGTGATGCCTGACCTGTCTGGAAGGCACTGCCAGGATTTTAAGACCCAGGTGTGGGCAAATGTGTCGTAGAGCCCTGTCTAGCAGTCAATAATCTCTCACCAAGCGGTACACTGCCCAAAAGTAGCCTCTGCAAGCCTTTTTGTAGAGCAGCGGGGGGAACACTTTTACGCCCTCTTGTGGCAAGACCCAGTGTCTAATCAGACCTCACCTTTAACCATTTACATATCTGCCTGTGACATAACTGCATGCCATGTTTTGCAGCAATCTGACGTTTCTGCTTTATTTATTTTGTCAATGAGTGTAATTAGCAAAATGCAATTTCCGTCTCTTTCTTGAAGCAGTAGCTCAAATACATATCTGCATATATGTCTTACTCCAGTCGCAGGCATCACAGTCGTCATCTCAGTCAGATTTGACCCAACCAGGCACCCCTTCACTACCTCCGCTCTGTGCTCCCGAAGTGGATTTTAGCATGCCTCCTCAGTTTATCCGGTGCTTGGACAACTCTGCTGCCCGCCACCGCATGTCCATTAAACCTCGTAATCAGAGAGCCAGCACTAAGAACCGAAGAATTCCTACTACTGACTTCAGAGCCTCAGTGAGTCTAACTGATTTAATGATTTTATGTTTGATTTTCCTACTTGCCTTGGCAAACGTTTCATTTGCTTATTCAAGATTAGATTGTTACTGTGTATTTGGTATTGTTTTTAGAGCAGGTACAGTATATGGCACCAGCTGGAGCAAAACCTGATACACTTAATGAGTTTTCTGTAGACTGCTTGGTTTGGAGCAAATACCTGCAACACATGCTTGCTTTGTGAATGAGGTTCTTCCCCATAGCTCAACCTAATAATATGCCTAAACCTTTTCTCCATTCAGCGTTTAAGCAGACCGCGCTCAGAAAGCATGACCATCCTAGAACAGCCACTAACTAAGAATGAAGAAAGGGAAATGACCCGTGAACGCTCCAACTCGGCAAAGATCATTAGACCACAGGAGAGCTTTACTGCACCTTCACACAAAAGCCTACTTCTTGCTTCACCACGTAAATCTCTGGTGGGATCTGAAGAAGGTTATCGCCCATCTCCTGGGAATCAGCATGTAGAAAGTGTCTCATCCACAGACTCCATTCAGCACCATATTCTGAAGCAGCATTTACCAACAGCAAAGTCCACTGAAAGGGCCGAGGTTGTTGTAGGCACTCCGCAGGCTCTGAAGCCAGTAGAAGGAATGGCAGCTAAACAGATTAAATCAGTTATACCAACCAGTCCAGTGGGAAGTGGAGACCAGAGAGAGCATCCATATGGCTCCAAATTAAAGAGTATCCAAGGCAGTGCTGGGTCAATTGTAAATTCTGAACATGTCAGTTCTGTGGGTTCAGATCAAGATAAGGCTGAAAAGGAATCGAAGGCAATGACAACTCATGAAAAAATAAATGAGTTAAATGATAAACTGGTCCAGGAAACAATGCCAAAGGATCATCCTAAAGAGCCACCTCAAAAACATCTGCCACTGCACAGAAATGCAACGCCTGTTAATGACAAAGTCGACAGTGGGAATGTAGAGCAAATCTCCACAGTGCCACTCCCAAGTGAGGAGGGAAATCTACAGATGGAGCTCCCAAACCAGCAAAGGCCTGGCTTGATGTCTCCACATACTTCTGCATCCCCAGCGAAGATTAATGAGAGGCAAAGAATGGAAAACATCACTCAATCAGTGGAGCACGTTGGGTTAAAGAGAGAGCCTTCCTTACCATCTCCATTAAATATCAAAACACAGGAACAACTCTGGGGTACAGAGAAGCCAACAGGGAAAGACATAACACAGATGAAAGCTGCCAGCACTCCAGTGCCAACAGGCCTAACACCGGCTCTCTCTGGTGGCCACGAAAAAGGACACAATTTAGCAAATGAACGCCAGAAAATGAGAGTGGAGTGTGAAGAGGAAGAGGAAATCAAAGAAAAGAGCAAGGATTTAAATAGGAATGACGAAACGAATACCTTTGGGGTAAAGCTGCGCTCATCATCGTTGTCTTTGAAGTTTCGTGCAGATAAGGCTCAATCCGAGGGCAAAATTAGGCAGCCCAATGCTGAGTTCCAAAGTTCGACCACTCTTATTAGAGATAATATGGCGTTGACAGGACTCAAAACTCCTCCAGTCCATAATCGACCTCAGAGTGCCGGCAGAGTCCAAGAGAGAATGTTTCCTTTCAGTCAGCCTGGTGAGTTAATTATCCTGATTCTTTCTTTTTTTGTGAGATTATCAGTTCTGTCTATTAACCCCACGCTGAAATTTGAAGCTAAAGACACAAAACAAACATCTTATGAAGGTACCAACATCAGGTGCTTCTTTTTTGTTTTTGTTACCCCCTTTCTCTAATTTCCCAGTCTCTCAGCGTCCCCTGCCATATGCACTACTCCCCTCCTTTTGGTGAAAGCATGGCTATTATCCTTCCAGACTTCCCTTGTTCAGCCAAATGTGTCTGTGTGTTGCCTGGCCAGGCTGGTTGCACCGCTGAGACTCGAACACAGTTCTACCCAGTGCTGAGCAAGCATATAAGATTGCTGCACCACCTGAGAACCCCTATGAGATGGTCCTTCTTTGCCACACAATCTATGCAGCTCTTTTAGTGTGAATCAGATCTGTTCATTTGCTGCATTCACTTCAGTGTCCTTACAGTACGTACAAGAATGTTAACAATTACATGAAATTTACATGTACTTGTAATTTACACGTAAGACATGTAATTTAGTACTTAATGTATGTGAGTAATTACATGCATGTATACAGTCTCAATGTCAAGTCTTACTTAACAAAACCAAATATGCTGCAGATAGTGGAGAATTGATTTCAGGTCATGTTACACGGTCAACAGTCCTATGTAGTCTTGGCTAATACAAGGTGTCTATAAAGTCCCACTTTTATAAGTTTATCACCAAGGAACATACATGACAGGCTGTTTCAAGATTTATACATTGGTGCTTGAAAGTTTGTGGACTCTTTAGAATGTTCTATATTTCTGCATAAATATGACCTAAAACATCATCAGATTTCCCACATAATCAGAGAACCCAGGTAAACAAATGAGACAAAAATATTATACTTGGTCATTTATTTATTGTGGAAAATTATCCAATATTACATATTAGTGAGTGGCAAAAGTATGTGAACCTCTAAGATTAGCAGTTCATTTGAAGTTGAAATTAGAGTCAGGTGTTTTCAGTCAGTGGGATGACAATCAGGTGTGAGTGGGCACCCTGATTTATTTAAAGAACAGGGATCTATCAAAGTCTCTTCACAACACACGTTTGTGGAAGTGTGTCATCGCACGAACAAAGGAGATTTCTGAGGACTTCAGAAAAAGAGTTGTTGATGATCATCAGGCTGGAAAAAGTGACAAAACTATCTCTAAAGAGTTTGGACTCCACCAATCCACTGTCAGACAGATTGTGCACAAATGGAGAAAATTCAAGACGATTGTTACCTTCCCCAGGAGTGGTCGACCAACAAAGATCACTCCAAGAGCAAGGCATGTAATACTTGGCGAGGTCACAAAGGACCCAATGGTAACTTCTAAGCAACTGAAGGCCTCTCTCACATCGGCTAATGTTAATGTTCATGAGT